>CBVK0100099502.1:5281-24758 GCA_900067695.1 Picea abies | reverse complement strand
GGGGGCCTCCTATCCTGTCGACTACCGTGTCGCACTTCCCCCTCTGCCACCTGTACTCCACTTAACCGTGCGACGGGGTCTGTCCTCATTGGCTGTTCTCTAGCCCTGTTGGGATTCATCCCTATTGGTCGGTCGCTAGCCCTGTCAGGGTTCGGCGGTTGCAAAGCCGAATGGTTTGACATTACCATAGCGTCGAGATGCGAAATACAAAAGACACTGTGTTTATTTGAACTATGATCGTGACCCGCAATTACATGGGAATGGAGAGGGAGAGAATGAGCCAGCTTACGTTGGGCCTCCATGGATATTTAGGGGTTCTGATTCGGCAGAAGACCAGAAAAATCCGATTTAGGTAGTGGGTATGTGACACGATGCATCTATACATACTATAAAATATTGCTCCATATATATTACTTTCAAAATAGGATCCATCGTTAATAATTTCTTAAGTTTCTGAAATGCTTCCTCATAGTTTGTCCATATAAACTTCTTATTCTTTTTGGGTAATTCAATAATAGGATTGGTGATCTTCCAAAATCCTTCTTCAAACCTTATATAATATCCCACCAAACCAATAAAATTATTTTCTTCATGTACATTAGTATGTGTTGGCCATTCCATAATTATTTCCATCTTCATTGGGTCTACCATGATTTCTTCTCTAAAAATGATATGTCCCTAGTAGTGAATCTTTGACTCATAAAATGATCATTTAGAAAGTTTTCCATAAAACATATGCTCTCTAATACATTGTAATACCCATCTAAGATGTTCTTAGTTCCCTTCATGTGTACAAGAGTATATCAAAATGTCATCCAAAAACACTTGCATGAACTTGTCAAGGAACTATTGAAATACTCCATTCATGAAACTCATAAATACTCTTGTTTCATTCGTTAATATAAAAGGTAATACTAAAAATTCATAATGTCTAAACCATGTCTTAAATGCAATCTTAGGAATATCTTCTTCCTTTATTCTTAGTTGATGATATCTTGATCTTAAATCTATCTTAGAAAACACTTTATCTCCTTTCATTTGGTCAAATAAATCATCAATTCTAGGTAACATATATTGATTCGTTATCATCGCTTTGTTTAACTATTGATAATCAATACAAAGTCTCCATGATTCATATTTTTTCTTTATGAATACCACTAGTGATCCCCATGGCGATATACTTGGATGTATAAATATCAAATTTAGAAGTTCTTGGAACTGTATCTACAACTCTCATAAATCTGGAGTTGTCATATGGTAAGGAGCCTCTGCAATAGGTCTCTTTCTTGGTTTAAGTTCAATTGTGAACTCCAATTCTCTTTTAGGCATAAATCCAGTTAATTCCTTTGGAAATACATCTAAAAACTTTGACAACACTGGATATTGTTATAAACTCATTGTATCCTCCTTCTTGTTCGTAGATGCTACTGCATATAATTTACACCCTTTTCTTAGACTTTTCTTCAATTGTGAGGCTGAGATGAATCTTAACGACACTCCTCTATTCATCCTGACTAAAATCCTTTTATGTCTCGCATCATCTATAAAATAAATCTTTGTATTCTTACAATCTAATATTGTTTCATGACTCTCTAACTAGTACATTCCTATTACTATATTATAAGATCCTAACATGGTTGGATACAATGACACTCAAGTTAATCTTGAAAAATGATATTATTTATCTTACTTGATGTCTCCAGTACAACAAATTGATTCTTAGCTTGACGAGAGTTTACAGCGACATGGATCCAATGAGATTTACCCAAATCATCCACTGTAGTATGAATTTTCTTCCAACTAGTAATGCTTTGTGCATCAGGACACTCTCTCTAAAAATGTGGTCCTCCACATATCCAACACCGCCTCTTAGGCGGTTGGCTCTAAATTCTCGACTGGGAAAAGTAGGTTTTATCATATGTTGTGTTAGTAAAATATGTTGTGTCAATGGCCTCTAGTTACATGTTGGTCATCTTTGAGTACTCAACATTAGTCCACTTGGCACATTCATATGTCATGATATAGGTCTCGATGTACTAATTGAATGTGATGTTGGTCTCTATCCTTCTGACCCTGAAGGTATCAATGGTATAAACTAACCACCTATCACAAGTTCCTCCTCAACTATTGTATCCCTCTAAACTACCTCATGGAAGGTATGAAGCATCAATATCCTTAGTTTGGATCTAATGTTATTGTTTAGGCCATACACAAACTTATTGACCCACAACTTTTCAGTGTTCAAGTGGGGTGCATATCACAACTCTTCCATGATCCTAGTGTCATATTCAAGTACCGATATGTTGTTTTTCTTAATGATTTAAACTCATTTAGTTTTCTTTCAATAAATTCCTCATAAATGTAGCATTCTCTAAATGATCCTTGAACAATTCCCATGAAATTTCATACACATTCATCCCTAATTGTGGCAATAGGGTCTTCCACCAAAGTAAAGAACTTCCATTTAACTCCAATATGCCCATACATACTTTAATATTTAAGGTGTAATCCCTCAAACAAAAAATCATTTCCATGCTTTCCAACTAGGCTTCGACTTCCTATCCATCTATAGAACCCCAAAACTATGGAAATTTCTCCTTTTATGTCTCTCTATGGATGTGGTTACTTACAAAATTTTTTGATCCTTCATCATGCACAAAAAATCCTCCCTCTTATCTTTCTAGTATGTTCATTAATGCATCAGACATCCTCTAAAATGAATGCATCATAGTGAAATTGTGGAGGAATTTCAACCTTGCAAAATACTAATTTACTTGCCTCCACAAACTACTTACCATCATTTTCTTTGTAACCTACCTCCACAACCCTAGGCCCTGCTAATCTGGATTATGTTCGGAACGAAATGAAAGCAAAGATATTACAATGAAATACTCATGAAAATTTTCAGAAACAGAGAAATACAACAATACTTTATTTCTATTAATGAAATAATTGTAAAGAGATTGTAAAAATACGGAGTGCAAGACTCGCTAGAATGGTGGCAACTTCATCTCTGAGAAGAGATGTGACGACTACACTCATTCGCAAGATTATTATTACAATGAGGCTCTAAAGGAATTTTTATGATAAACATGAATGCCAAAATCCTAGACATCCAAAAGCCTAACCCTAGGAGATGAAACGCCAAAATTCATGTGGGCCCCGTTTGGGTAAGTTAGTACATTAACTTCCTGGGATCATAACTTTTGCATGCGATCTTTGTTTTAGGCGTGTGATAGCCCATTTGAAAGGTCTTTTCGATAATCATGCATTACGCCATCAAACTCTGACTCTGTCTACAATTTGACTGTGGTGAGCCAAAAAAACATTGTTTAGTGCCCCAAAACAGCCCTGGAAGTACAACAAGATGTGTTGACATGAAAACATACAAAATAAGCAAGATGGATTAGGTGGGAGGCCACCAGTGTCCACCTAGAAGATGTGTAGGGTTTCAGACATCCCCAGAAGTGTAGAACCCACAATTACAAAGAAGTACAGAAGCACGTGTTGCACTAAAAACTGAAAAGAGGAGCCAGCTGGAAAAGGTGGGTGGCCACCAATATCCACCTGGATCACCAGCCCCATGGCTGCCACTTATGTACCCAAAATACACCTGGAAGAACCTTGAAACCTCCATGTCACCTTTCCAAACTAAATCATATTTTCTATACCCTATCCAAAATTACAAAAAATTTCACCCATTTCATAGTTCTCCCAATTTCCTCCATAGAGCTGCCATTAATTTTCTAGTTTTGGCTTATGCACCTCATCCTTTTTGTACATTCAAATTGGGATAATTCACCAATTTCATCAATTTTCCCCAAATTGTTACACAAGTCGAAACTTTGTGCTTAAAATTTCATGCATAGAAGTTTGGTAATTTAACAACTTTCCTTTGTAATGCTTCCATACTGGCATATAAACTCTATATTCCACCATATAGGAAATTTTGAACCCATGAATTTCTCAATTGTAACCTTTACACAATTTTCCACATGAATATTTTATCAAATACATAATCTGCAACTGCATTCTCTTCATATATATGTTAGTTTATGACCCATACAACCCCAATGTTGTCACCAATTGATCTAATACCATATTGTAATATACCCAATACCTTTTGTAACTATTGAGGAAACAAGATATTTCTTGAAACCACAATTTTCCATCAATTTCTTGTGTTGATACCACTTTCTAACATACCCAGCATCCATACTAGGTTGATACCAACATTTTATAGCTTTGATACCATAATTCCTCATTGTCATGTTATGAAATGATTAATGCATGCAACATAGCAATGCAGCCACATGAAAACACAATTAATCAATCATAGACACAAATTCAAACTTATAAATGCATATAAAACAACATTCAATTCATAATTAAAGAACATTAATTCTATATAGTTCTAAAGAAACATAAGCACTTATATTTCTAGGAATAACCACCAATTGGCTGCAGACAAAGGTTGTTCCACCAAATCATTAAATATCTATTTCCCATAATATTTGTGCAATAGGGACACCCTCGGGTGGAGCTATGAGTCCACAAGGAAGAAATCACCTATGGTTGGCTCTAATCCTCTCACATAACCCAATTTCCTAGAATATCATAGTCTATAACCTATTACAACAATCCAATCCACCATATCTCTTTCCCCATTATCCTGCACAACCCAAGGAATGGGATCCCCTTCTCCTCCATCCAATCCCTTGGGCTATCCCACTTCCACCCTGGGCTCCAGCACAGACTAGTGAGGAAATATTTCTACCGGGGACTCAAGGAATTCTCAATTATAATTCATTTTACTCAATGATAACAATTTCCTTACACAGTCGTAATTCCACATAGTTCATGACATTCATTTCCCATAATTTCATTACAATCATAGAATGGTAGCTTAGACTTTGAGACAAGAATTTCTCGGAGAATGATTGACAATTCCCTTGCATAACCAAGATTCATAGATTATATTTGCACACTAATAATTAACCACATGTCTTCATAAGAAGCCTATGTATCCCTCTTTGTAAACTAATCTCAAGGTTGATATGACTTAGGATAATGTATAAGGAAAAAAACTTAGGTTTAGGAATAAAATATTGTTATCATACTTTGGACCCTTTGAGCCCCCTAAGCCTCCTTTCTTTCCTCTCTTGTGGAATCATAATACCCCATATTTTTCGTCCTTCTCTGTTTGTAGCCTATGATGTGTTTTTATTATTATCCTTCAATGTACAATATTTACATATCACATCATTCAACTCTGAAGCCATTCATGAGTTACACATATACATTGTTATTCTAGGGATCGAAATTGGGGTGTTACAATACAAAGAAGAGGCTTATGTCGAGTTACTTGATCATCCCCCAAATATATGGGCTCCCTAAGAGATAAGTAAAGTGTGTCATTGAGGCCCATTATAAATACAATCAAATCGCTAGTCTATTGACTTGCTAAAAGAGGTAATCCATTTGTGGGTCATGTTAGCCCCCCATTCCTAGGGGTAACTATAGGAGATCATGTCTCGTTGCCCACAATGGAGACAATGAACCCAACCATGATTATTATCAACATGTCCATAGATGGCAACCCAACAACCCCCCTCATTTACTTTTACAGCTGCAAGTCAACTGAGGCTCATCATATCCAAGGAACACAATGTATGGGAGATGGTAAGATAATGTCACCATGAGGTATGTTATTCCTTCTTTCATGTGAAACGTTGTTCTTAATTTGTTGGGAATGTGGATGAGGATCTTTGGTTGAAGTTGGATAATGGATCATTGGCTTGGGAAATTGTGTCAGTTTCCTTGTTTCACCTTGGTGGTAAGATTCTATGCCCTAATCTTAACTATCATCGCCCAGGGAAAAGGGGTACTATTGGGGGGCCCTCACAAGGGTAATGTTCAGTTCCCCACCATACTTAACACTTTCCATCCTAGATCCTCTCATAGTGTACCAAACTTTGGTAATGGGTCATTTTCCATTCTCTCATGAGAAGAAGTGGCTAAAGGCCCAAAGGTTGATGCAACTACTCTATACACATATTCTATTGCTAAATGATAAAAGTCACCATAAAATCCTTAGTCCAACTTGAGCTCTAGCCCCTTTAATGGTAATCGCCCCTATCCTGATGTGAATGAATGAACAATTATAAAAGACTATAGCCCAGTAAAAAAAAATGAAGGAATGAAGATTGAAACCTTTTAAAGGGGAATTGCAAATGACAGTTGGGTATCAAAAGGAAAATTAAGGGGTTCAAAGTGCAAAAAGTACCGAGAAAAGGGAATATCAAGAAAGAAAGCGCTCCATGTACAAAGGAGATCATAGAAATGGATTCATTAACACCATAAGCCATGAAGTAATCCCTAAAATCGTATTGCTATCACACTTACTCTTGAAGGGTTTCTTTCTTTCATGTTTCCCTATACTCTTCTCCCTCTACCCAAGTCTTTTATTGCATGTCTAGGTTGGCACACCTGAAGACAAACTCAACTTTCTTTTGTCCATCACCACAATCTCAATAGTGAGCACCATTTTATAATCCAAGCTAATTCTTCTTTGTTTGTGCTTCTACCTTATCACTTGCTTCCTTTGTTTATCAAATGTAAACAATTCCAGATTGGAAGCTTGATCTACTAGTGTTGGAATAGGGCCATTCACCTCCTGCAACCATGCCTAGACCAAATGTATTGCCAAATGTTTGAGTAGTGAAGACTTCTTCCATTGGTGAAGAATCTTGTTACTCCATATTGCTCTTTGATATTGATCTGTTATGCCAATTCTTATCCTTATTGTCTCGTCTCTTATGTTTGAGTATCATCCTATTTTTTCTTCCTCAGTTCTTCTATTCTCTACTTCTCTTCAACTTATATTTTAGCTAGCTCCTGTTGCTTTATTTTTTCCTCTTTAGCTTGAGTTTTCAATTCTTCTTCTCTTTTCCTATATTTTTCTTCTTCAACTTTAGTTTTCTTCCTCTCAGCCTCTGCATTAGCTTTGCCTTTTTCCTTTGCTTTTGCATCTTCCTTGGCTTTCCTTTTATCTTATGGATCTTCCTTGGATTTCATTTTATCTTCTTCCTTCTTTGCTAACGTTTCAACTTTGGCTTTAGCATCAACCCCTTTCTTCTTTGCTCATTTTCATTTCTTAGTTTCTTTTATTTGTGCTTCAACTTCACCTTCAAATTTAGCTTTCTATTAAATGCTTTCAATCTACTCTTTTCATGTTCATTTCTCTTCTCCTTGAGGGTTTGACTTTGAGAAGCATCCCTTTCAACTTCCCTCTATCTTTCTTCTCAAATAACTAGCAGATTATTCATGAATTCTTCATAAGTTAATGCTCTTTTATGAGAAGTTTTAGTTTCATTCTATTCATGTTTGTAAGGGAAGGAATCTTCATCTAAACTCCGTGTTTTTCAACAATGCCCAAGGGATCATGCATTTTAGTTCTTTCCAAATTAAAATGATATTTCTCAATATTCTCTCCTTCCATCTTGGCCCAAGCAGAAAATGTTAGTACATTAATGGATAAGTTGGGCACACCTTCTTTTGATGCTTGATCAGGCATGCATCGAAACCATGCAACATAGTTCGGTATCCAATTTCTTGAATGAGAAACTTGTTTGGTGCATACACTAGAAGAGTACGTGGTACCTAAATAACACCATAGATTATGATGTAAGTAGAATATTCATTCAGGTACCAATCTCCAATATCCTTAAATACTTCTATGGCCTTTGAAGATATCCTTGGGAAGGGCTTACAAAAGACAATCTCATACAATGGTGCCAAGAAACCATCACACATGAGGGAAAAATGATATGTGTACATGTTCTTCCATAAATCCTTGAAATAGACATGAACATGGGGTGGTCCTAAAGACCAGGACTAGCTTATTCCTGTGAATATATTAGAGGCACAAACCACATCAAAAAGGTATGAATACATATAAAACTTTGGGGTTCTTGTGAGTGCATATGTTTGATCCTTTCATATAGATTTTGCTAGTGTGTTGGATAAGATAGTTGACTAGTTGAAAATTTTGCCCCTCTCAATCATCTCATACATCATTGGCACCCAACCTATTCTCACATGAGTTGTTTCTTTCTCTCCATATATCCTACATATGAGATGGGTTGCCCATGTGTATCTTGATTTGAGGTATATAGTGGGGAAAGGTTTATTACTTAGAGCTTTGAAATTTCCCCCTTCCTCACACCAATTAGTAAGAATTTCATGCCATTTACAGTCATGGGTAAAGACTCCCAACCATTCATTAGTGAAGTAGATTTTGACCTTGACATTTTGTAGTAGGCTTCAAAATCCGTAAATGAAAATGATCCTACACATTTTCCATGGTCATTTATAACCCTCCCAATGCTAACCTTCATATGTTGTATTAGTTACAAGGTAACAATGGAGATTTGACTATTGCATTGTGTATGAAAGACTTTTTCAAATTATGTGCTATGGAAAGCTCTTCTTCTTCTCTTTCATTCAAGTCCTAGTCATCTCTTATCCCCTTCCCTTCTTTAACCAAATGGAATAACTCATTATATGTATGAACCCCATCAATTCCAATAATGTAAGAGGTGTATGCATAAATGAGCACTTTAAAGACTTTATGATCTTTCATGATCGGTTGCTTTCCCTTGACCAATTTCTTTTCCTTCTTGACCCATAACTATGTTGCTATAAAGGTTTGCTTGAATACTAATATTATTTCTTCAATATCTTCTAGGATTTCAATCAAATCTTTTGGGTGGCTTTCTACTGAATTCGAATTCTCTTTTGCATATTTCTTCCTTCTCCCATATCCCTTGGTCGCCATGTAAAAATTCATGCATGTTGTGCAACAAAACAAGACACTCGAGGTTTAGCTTGAAATTCAAATCAACTAAGTTAATTTGTTCCTCTTAGCAACTCCAATTAAAAACTAGATTTCGAGGATTAAAATATCGGCCTTGACTTAAGGGGCATATTGTTGTAGCAGACACAAAGCTTGAATTCTATGTTCATATTCAAAGTTTGAACTCGAGTCGTCTCAGAGGATATAGGACTTCAAATTCAAATTGAAGTACAAAAAACTATGTAGGCTCAAGGATAGTTTCGAAATCAATTTGAAAGGGAAACAAAAGAAACATGAGCATCGAGCATGTGGCCCACACAGATGTGAACGTTTTTCGTGGGGGAAGGGAGAAAAAAAACATGGGGATGAGTGCCGGTCGTCTACGAATATTATGTGAACGTGTGCACTTAACTTATATGATAAATTTAAGTTCTTAGTTTAGTTAGAGGTGGTTGTGTATCTAGAATAAAAAATTTATTGTATAGAATTATTATTTATATGTTTATTTTACAAAACCTATAACTTTTAAAAAACTATCTATACTGCACCTTCCCATTTTAATAAAATTGTTTATGCACTCACTCATACCCGACAAATTTATACCTTCTACATTTGAAATGGTTATAAAATGTAAGTTGTTAAGTTCTAGTGGGTCCCAAAAAAACTCATCATGTTGGTGGTGATTCTTGGGGTTCATTCTTTATAAACACCGTTAGATGGAGTAGTTGTCTTTATAAAGTTGTTTATGATATTTTTAAATTGAGTATTTATTATGGGTTAGCTATTCTATGAAATGTTTTTTTCGTTGGAATTTGGTGATATAAATTTACACTAATCATTATTTTTTGTTGTTCAAGATCCATTTTTAAATGTAGAAAGGGATTTAGCATGCTGAAAAATTCCCAGGACATATGGATTATACATAAATAATCACTCAAATCTACGAATCCAACAATTTCTCGTCGGATTTTGGATAAATATCCCCGGAAAAAATCATCATTTCGTAGAACCTTTAGCCTATGACTATACTATTACCTCAATATTTCAATATTTCAATCGAGGGTAATCTTCGGTGTATTAATGTATTAAATGTGTTATCAAATCTCTATTATTATAGGGAACTTCTATAGTCTTATGGGGTTTAGCGATTAAGAACGTGTGTTTCATCCTAAAAAACTACAAATTCAAATCCAAAAAAAAATAAAGTATATATACCTTCATAAACTTTAACAGTCAAATCACTACATGAAAAAAATCCGTCTCATAAACAAAATAAATATATATATATATATATATATATATATATATATATATATATATAATATTTTTAAAAATTTACATTCATTCCAAAAACTAAAACTTAAATTCTTTCACTAAATATAAATACACAACCTTAAATTTTATGTAATAAAAGACTCCCACATATTTTGAAATGAGTATAAACTTCTAAAAATACAACATCCACCTTCCAAAACTTATTCATCTCAATATTTCTCAACACGAGATTATCATTGATTTAGATATTCCTCCATTAAAAAATCAATTAGTTACATCTCTCAATAATGGATATCTAAGTCAAAAAAGGAATATCACTTTTGAGTCTCGATATAAGATTTTCATTGATTTCCTCAATTAAAATATCATTTATTTACATCACTCTCATTATAAAGGAATATTACATCGATATTATGATTTCTGTAAATATCCGTTATGATCACATTAATCTTTCCAACTTTGACCAAAGGGTTAGATCAATTTAAAATAAAGACAACTTCGATCTAATTCAAAGATCGTGGTCGATCTCCTCAACATAGGCGTAACGTTTTGAATTTAATATTTCTTTGATTAAAATTTTGTATGTTTGAATTGTTTTATAAATTGATGTGTTAAAATTTGTTACATTCACATTTTGAATTACAATTTGATTTTTTTATATAGTGGAAAAAATTATTATAATTTAGTGGTTAATTAATAGTGGAAATTTGTTCAGGGTTTTTAGGTCATCGGTCCGTACATTTAATACAGAGGGGTAACTCTTACTAGCAATTCGATATAAAGTTTTATATCATGTAAACTTTCCATTTGAAAGCTCAGAGCTTTCACAGGCTCATAAGCCCCAACAAATAATATGTTCACACTTGAGAACAAGTGAATATCCATCCTTCCAGACCGATCTCAACCATTAAAAAAAATCTAAACTTAAACAGTCATTCAATATATTCAAGTTCCTTTCAAAATCATAATGCAAGCATTAACATTTTCATTTATTACACATTTACAGAAATATTGTGAACACTTATCTATTTTAGAGTAAATCTAGCTAGCCAACTGATTGAGAGTGAAGGCCTTTCCATCCAACCATAAGCCCTACTGTTCTTATGCTTTCCACGACATGCCACCCTCGTGCCAAGCCATGATATCACAGGGGCAACTCACCAAATAGTTCACAGTTTCTAGGTCTAATTGTGAAGGCTACTCTTCTTCACTATTTGGCGACAACAAAAATCCCCCCTTTACCCATTGAGACCAGGGCCACCACGAGCTTCCCAGTTGGATTTCCTCTACACAAGGGAGTACCTTCACAAATATATAGTCCCTCAGCACCCTCCCTGATCCAGATGGATGTCAGTGGATTCCCACCTATTCCAAGTGGTTCATTTGGCAATTTTCTAGTTTGGCAGTTTTTTTCCTAGCGTTCGAGTCCCTGACTTGCAGGGCCGTTTTGAGGCCCTAAACAATGTTTTTAGGGATCGCCACAGTAAACATTGACCTCGGATATATAACAACAAAATGTGTAGTCCTCAAATAGACCTTTCCAACGGGCTATCGTGCACCTAAAACAGAGAGTGTATGCAAAAGTTATGACCCTAGGAAGTTGATGTACTAACTTACCCAAACGGGACCCACATGACTTTTTGTGCTTCATCTCCTAGGGTTAGGCTTTTGGATGTCTAGGGTTTTTGACATTCCTACTCATTGTAATGATCTTCTTGTGAATGAGCGCATTCGTCACATCTCTTCTCAGAGATAAACCACCACCACTACAACAAGCTTGTTTCTCGCTGCATTTTACAGTTTCAACTTATTTCCTTATTGAATAGAAAACCAATTTTATTGTATCTTTGTTATTTTTGTTAAGCATCTTTTAATAATCTGTATTCATTTCGTTATGTTCATAAAATCTGAAGCAAAGGCATAATTGAGGTGATGTACAAATCGTTCAGTGGTATCAGAGCGGTCTGCTCCTTGTCGTCTTAATGCATGTCCCCAACAAGGTCAGGGTACAAAGAATTGGGTCTCGAGCTTGTTTCTCTTGAGGACAAAATCTCTCGCATGCCCAAATGACCTCTCATGGTAGAAGAAAATAAAGATGACGGGACAGGAGATCCTTTCAAAATGTTGCTTGAGGATGCCCTCACGCAACAAAGGAACGAGATGATGGATCGTTTCACGCAAATCCTTCGACAGTTACCAACAAGCGAAGCATCTTCCTCGAGCGGAGGCGTTGCCCCCTTCAAGGTACAAATCAACTTCGATATTCTTATATTTGAAGGTAAGATAGATGCAGATGTTGTAGACAAGTGGTTGAATCTACTAAAAGGGTATTTTAATGTCCATAACATTTCAAATAGAGAAAAAATTACTTTTGCACTCCTCAAAGTCATTCCCCATGTCAAAGATTAGTGGGAAACTTTCTGTGAACAAAAGGAAACAGAGGAACCCTCATTATTTACAGTCGTGTCCACCTGGGAATCCTTCAGGGATGTTATTAAGGAACATTACTACCCCGTCGGAAGTTATGACGACTTGTATACCAAATGGACCACACTGCAGCAAGAAAGAGACCAAGCAGTGCCAGATTTCACAAATATTTTCCATACTCTGTGCACCAAGCTAGGTATCAAATGTTCAGAGCGACATCTGGTGCTCAAGTATCGCAGTGCTCTACATAGATACATCTAGACTGAAATGTAATTTATGGACAATTTGGGCCTAGGAACCCCTTGCAACAAAAAACAGGAAAGGGCAGCCCCAACCTACATAACAAAGGACATAGCAAAGATGGACAGTATCAGGACAACCAGTCCAAGCCGCAAGCAAAGAAGGACACTAGAAAGACAAAGAAGGATATCGAGAAGTGGTGTGACTTCCATAAGAGCCCTTGGCATAACACTGCTTATTGCCGCTCAAAGTAGTCGCTGGTGGATGAAGTGAAATAATCTGAATCAGATGTGGGTTCTAACTCTGAGTCAGAACCAGAAAGGGGAAGAAGGATCATTGATGTGAAACCCAGTGCCACTGTTTCTACCACCAAGCTCCAACCTGGTGAACTAGACGAGCCAGAAGAAGGCAAGCGTCTTTTCCATTCATAGATGTGGGTAAAAGGAACCTCGTTGCACTTCATCGTTGATAGCGGTAGGCAGAAGAACCTCATCTCAAAAGAGGTTTTCAAACTGTTGGCCCTGCTGACAACGCCACAGCCCTACACCATTGGATGGCTCCGCCAAGGAAGCGATCTTCGTGTCAGCCAACAGTGTCGACTGTCGTATGACATCAAGCCCTTCAAAGACGAGGTATTGTGTGATGTTGTTCCTCTCAAAGTTTGTAATGCTCTTTTGGGCCAACCTTATTTATGGAAACATCATGTTGTATATGAGTCGAGGCCTTGTAGTGTTATTATTACTTTGAACAGGAAATTGCACAAGATACCCAAGGCAATCCCTCCTAATGTTATTTCCTTGATCTCATCCAAGCAATGCAGGAAGGTCATCCCTCAGACCAAGAAATTTTTCATCTTTGCGATTCGCTCTCAGAGTAAGCGAAAAATCACAACCACATCCAGGCCCTTCGTGGCCGATCTCTCCACACAACAGAAGCAAGTGGATAATATCGTGGAAGAATACTCAGATATCTTCCTCTCTCCTATCAGGGTACCTCTGCACTGCCAGGTCAAGCATCCCATCGATCTGACCCCAAGCGCACTGCTACCCAATGGGTCAGTCTACAACCGCTCTCTGTTAGAAAACGAGGAAATCAAGAGGCAGATCCAAGAACTACTCCACAAAAGGCACATCCATCCCAACTCATCGCCTGGTGGGAGCCCAATCGTATTGGTGCAGAAGAAAGACGTGACCTAGCGACTCTGCATTGATTACCGGGCCTTGAATAAAATCACAGTCTGTAATCGATACCTGATTCCCTGAATCGACGACCTCCTTAATCAACTCACGGGGGGCAAATAATTCAGTAAGATTGATCTGAAGTCTAGCTACCACTAGGTCCCAATAGAACAGACAAATGCATGGAAGACCGCCTTCAAGTCAAAAGGAGGTCTTTTTGAATGGTTGGTCATGCCCTTTGGTTTGATAAATGCTCTGACAAATTTTATGAGGATGATGGACAATATCCTGCAACCTTTCACCAGTACTTTTGTAGTGGTGTATCTAGATGACATCCTCATCTACAACAAGACTTGGGAGGAACACTTGTAGCATATTCAATAGGTTCTCTATACCCTGCGGCAGTAAAAACTATATGAAAACTTGGAAAAATGCTCCTTCGGCATGGACAAGGTCCATTACTTAGGCTACATCGTTGATTAGCATGGTGTGCATGTGGATCTAGCAAGATCTAGGTCATCTGTGACTGGCCAGCCCCAATCACACTCACTAAGCTTCAGAGCTTCTTGGGCCTCGCCAATTTCTATCACAGGTTCATGTTGGGATTCTCTCACATCGCATGGGCCCTTAGCCAAGTAACAAGGGGTGGCGGTAAGGAAAACTTTGTGTGGGGCCTATCCCAACAACAAACCTTCGATGACTTGAAGCAGCGTTTGTGCTCATCCCGAATAATTTCATTACCGGACCTGCAACATCCCTTTGAGATCGAGACAGATGCTTCAGACTATGTTGTGGGCGTCATTCTCACTCAACATGACCACCTCGTGGCGTATCATAGTGAGACACTATCATATGATGTCCGTAAGTACCTTACCTACGACAAAGAAATGCACTCCATTGTGAAAGCATGCCGTCAGTGGAGATATTACATTCTAAGGAAGGAGACAGTCATCCACACTAATCACAAGCCACTATAGTTCATGTAGACCCAAGGGAAATTGCAGAATAATCGCCATCAGAAGTGGTCCTTATACTTACAACAGTTCCACCTCAACATCAAGTATAAAATAGGAAGTACCAACTGAGTTGTTGATTACCTCAGTCGACCTCCAGTCGTGACACTCACCATGGTGCTAGACTCTTGTAGCCATCAGACCTCCGGATGGCCCCACCTTTATGAGACAGACCCTGACTTCTCCACCACCTACTAAATGTTGGGAGAAAACTCAGTGGTCGCTAATTTCCATCTTCATGATGGGTTGTTGTGTCGTATGGGCCATCTCTGTATTCAATCAAGAGAGTGCACGAAGTTGATTTGGGAAGTTCACTATAGTCGGGTGGCATGACACTTTGGCATCGAAAAGATAGTGGCAATGCTACAGAAAAATTTCTACTGGCTGAAACTTCGACAGGATTTCAACAAGTATATCAGGTCTTGCACTACCTGCGCTATTGCTAAACCGATCACTAAGAAATAAGGCATGTACACCCCTCTTCCTACTCCTGAAAAGCCGTGGGAATCCATCTCAATGGACTACATGTCGGGCCTCCCATCCACCAAGAGGGGCAATGACTGTGTTTTTGTGGTTGTTGATCGCTTTTCCAATATGGCGATTATGGTGCTTACAAGAAGAACATCATTGTGGAGTCCACTGCCAAGATCTTCTTTGAACGCATCTGGGTACACTTTTGGATCCCACAAACCATTGTCTCGGATCAAGACAGTCAGTTCCTCATCACATTCTAGTTGAGCCTCTGGTCACTGTTGGATACCAAGCTCACCAAATCCACTGCCTTCCACCCCTAGAAAGATGGCCAAACTGAGGTCGTCAATCGAATGCTCGTACATGTCCTACGAATGTACAATTCCAAGCACCCCCGCACATGGGATGTAAGTATTCCCTATGCCCATAATAGCTACAATCGAGCCCTGCATAGCTCAACTAGCCACAACCCCTTTCAGGTGGGGTTTGGACTCCAACCATTGGGCCCCATGGATGTTGCACTACCCCTGGCGACCACCTCGGTCGACTCGTCCCCTGCTCCACTAGAAGCTAACAAAGCTACCTGATTCATTGAGAGGATCCAACACATCCGCCAATAGGTTTAGGATATTTTACAGAAGTCCAACACCAAGTACAAGCAATGCCATGATCAATATTGGGTGTCGCATAAGTTTCAGGTGGGTGACAAAGTTTGGTTGCACTTGCAGAAAGAACGCCTTACAGGGCCCCATCAGAAGCTTCTCCCATTCCGGTATGGGCCATACACCATCACCAAGGCTATGGGTGACAATGCTTTTGCGCTCAACATTCCCCCTTTCCTTGGCTAGCACCTAGTCTTCAACGTGGCTCTCCTTCGACCATATTTCCCACCATTATTAGACACCTCAGAGATAACAGAGAAGTTGGCACCAATAGAGCTCAACCCTGACTGCATGCAACAGGAATCCAGTGATCATATTGTGGACACACAGATCAATGGCATTCAACAACAAAGGATCCAACTTTATCGAGTTGTCAAAGCAGGGCAGCTTCTGCACCAAGGCAAGTGGCTCACTCGGGACCAAATTCAACAGAAATTTCCTCATTTGATGGGGGAACTCAATGCAATGGAGAAAATTGCTTCCTAACGGGGGAGGATTGATCCATATGGATGTCGGTGGCCTCCCACCTATTCCAAATGGTTCATTTTGGCAATTTCCAGTTTGGCAGTTTTTTTCCTAGTTTTCGAGTCCCTGACTTGCAGGGCCATTTTAAGGCCCTAAACAAGTTTTTTAGGGCTCGCCATGGTAAAAAATGACCTTGAATATATAGCAAAAAAATGTGTAGTCCTTGTATAGACCTTTCCAACGAGCTATCATGCACCTAAAATGGAGATTGTATGCAAAATTTACGACCCCGAGAAGTTGATGTACTAACTTACCCAAACAGGGCCCACATGACTTTTGTTGCTTCATCTCCTAGGGTTAGGTTTTTGGATGTTTAGGGTTTTTAACATTCCTGTTTATTGTAAAAAGGCCTTCAAAGCCTCATTGTAATGATATTCTTGTGAATGAGCACAACTGTCACATCTCTTCTCAGAGATAAGTCGCCACCATTCCAGCAAGATTGTTTTCCATTGGATTTTACAATTTCAGCTTATTTTCTTATTGAATAGAAAACCAATTTTACTATATCTCTGTTATTCTATATTAAGAATCTTTTAAGAATCTATATTCATTTCATTCTTCTCATTAAATCCATATCACTCCCTTTACCAGTGTCGGTTTCTTTCCAACAAGCACCAACTCACATCCCTCTCTGCTTGCGCCCGAGTCTGGGTATTCTCTGTTCCAAATCGACCACAAGCTCACTAGGTAAGCTTCCTTTTTCCTCACAGAAACTTCTCAGTTTTCCTCTGTTCCTTCCTGCGTGCTCATTCTCTCCTGCACTCATGCCTACTCCCGCGTGTTTGTCTGTCTCTCCCTGTTCCATCTAGAACACTCTCTCTTCTCCTCGGGTCGTTGTGCTTGCTTTTGTCAGATGCTTTCGGGAGTCAAGCTCCCAAATCGAAGGGGCACCTCTTACGGTACTCCTAAATGACGCTTTCCTTTGTATAGTTATGAAGGAAAACATAACTGCCCCGACCATCGGGTCAATTCTTCATTAATTGTTTCTTCTGTGCCAAGAAAGTAAGGAACTTCAACAGATTTGTCATAAATGATTTTTTTAGGTGGGAATAACTTATTTTGGGAAATCATGGAATCCCTAATTCCCTCACCAATTCCCTCCTAGAATATCATGGATAGTACTTCAAGGCTTTCCCTTCAGTTGGCTTGTTGGTAATTTTTTTAAACAAAAAACACAATTACACTATTCATCAGTTATAATCATTAAATCTTAATCATAATTGTAAACTTCAAGAAAATAGAGTGTTACACATATCCTACCAAATGAACAAGAGTATTTCTAAATAGAATATATATTTAGTTGCACTAAATGATAGGCTGCAATACCTGAGTTGTAACATTCCTAGAGTCCTTTGTGGCTTCAAGCATTATGAAGGGAAGGAAAATTGTCGGTTCAACATATTTAGTATTCAAACTAATGCACACTTTTACATTTGAACCTCAAATTTCTATTTCAAAACCCGAAAGAGCAATTTTACATATATTTGGAAATTTGAAAAGGTGGCCATTCAAATTATGATGCTATCAAATATGAAAGACAAGACACACTTTAAAGATGCATTAGTATTTACGTTATACCCCACATCAAGGAGAGTTCAATCCAAACTTAAAAACTTCAAGAGTGTAAAGAGTTTGAAAACAATAGGGTTGATTTGGCAATCGATCCAATTAACCAATCAGGAATTGTTCTGACTATCATTCAAAGAGGGAGGAGTCGGTTTGGCAATTATAGTTGATCATGGAATTGGGGCAAGATTTCACAAAGAGGAGGTCTGATTTGAAGCGTTGGACCAATCAACAATTGAACTTAGAAAGCTTCTTGACAAGATTTCATGTTTGGGAGCAAGTGTTTAAAAGTTGAATAGAGGCTTAAGAAAGACCAAAGAAACAAATAAGAAGGTTAGTGGCAAGGTGACTTGATTTGGTAGTCGAGCCAACTAACAAATTGGGACCTATCTACATTTAAGTTCAAGGGAGGAGGTTTTGATTGGAACATCGGGGATGATAAGGAGACCGAGAGAGGGTGTAGCAGACAAAAGAAGGGAAAGAGCTTGATTTGAAAATCCAGAAGGCAAGTTCAAAAGGTGAGCAATATCCATGCTGCTACACATCATTGAATGATGTGGCAGGTGGATCATAGGTTGTCAGATCTAAATTGCTTTCAAATCTCACGGTCTATGATCCACTTGATGGAGGAATAATGTTGCGTAGCAAGTTGGATATTAGCCGCCAGTTCAAAAGGAAATTCAAAGCAAACTTTGAGTTCAAACTTGAAACAAAACTTGAATTCAAAAGTAGAACAAAAATAAACATTTGAAAAGAAATTTGAACTCAAACTTGAAAGAAAAACTCAAAATTAAAGTTTAAAAAATGAGGCCCAATTTAAACATTAAACATTGTGGCCAATTTTGGGATTGGAGAAGAACTCACCAAACAATGGTGAATAAGGGGCCTGATTTGGGAATCGAGTCCAATTTTGAAATTGGAGGGGGCGAAGCGAAGTTCGAAAGATGAGTTAAAAGATTGGACGTTGAGTTAGAAAAAGAAACTTGAATTTGTAAGGAGAAGAAAAAAAGATTCAAACAAAAAAGAACTTGAATTAAAAGAAACTCACAACAAACGAAAAGAAAATCGAACCAAAAGAAAGAAAAAGGTGAAAAGGGGGGCCAATAAAGCAATTGCTATAGAAAGAAGAAGCCCAATTTGAAAGTAATAAATATTGATTTGAAAATATAGAGAACAAGCAAGTTACTCTAGAAAGAAGAGGCCTAATAAATCGAAGCAATAAAATTAAAAAAAAAAAAAAAAAAATTGAAAACCCCTTGAAAA
>CBVK0100099501.1:0-23817 GCA_900067695.1 Picea abies | reverse complement strand
ACCAGGGAGAAACTGAGTTCCTTCTCAGTTTTAGTTGGTCTTCAAGAATGAATATGAAAATGAGAAATTTTCCAGGTCCAAGAAGGTTTAGATTCCAGCATATACAGCAGTGGTGGAGTTGTTGAGATCAGTCTCCAAGTGGGAGATTGTTGGTTGTGGAGCCTGATTATATTCCTGATTCAGAGGTCCTTGCTTTTAGCCGTGTTTATACCCCATCGAGTATTTACACCCCATAAGTATGTACACTCTTCCACGTGGGGGAGTGTAGATGGGGGGTACCCCCTCTGTAGGGTCCGGGGGGTCTGGGGGCAAGCAAGCCCCCGAAGAAAAAATTGCCTTGTAAAAGTATAGTGTAATTTCATTGTAAATATGGACCGTTCATTATAAGTTCACAGATCTAACGGTAGAGATTATGTTAGGGTTTTTTTCCCTAGAAGGCAACCCTCTTTTATGAGGGAAATGTATCGCGGCTATGGTTGATGGTGAATATTGTATTCTGAGAGAGGAGACTGTGAGAAAAAGAAGAGGAAGTTACAGCGGGTTTTGCTATAGGTTGTATCTCTTCATTTGTTGGATAATAATAAAGGAAGGACCTGGAAATTTCTCTGGTGAACGTAGCCCACACTGGGTGAACCACGTAAATCTGTGTCTCTCTTGTATTATGTGTCTTCTGTGTTTTTTTTCTACATTTATTTTATTTTATTTCTCCACGGTCCTGTTTTTCTAACAAGTTCCACTTCAACTGGCCCCTGATCCTTATCACCTTTGTTTCCTGGGAGATGCCGAAAGGTGCGAATTTCTCAGATATTGAACCATTCGAGTCACTTGCTGCAAAGTTTACTACCCTTTGGTACTCGAGTGATATGAACAAACAGTGGCAGTTGAACGTTGTTTTTCATACCTACTACCTTCAGATGAAGAGAGCCATAGAAGCATAACCTCACATGAATCTGAACACCTTACAGAGATTCTGACTTCTAATGAAGTTATGTGCAGATCAACACTTCATCTACCTTACAGCGCGAGCCGATGAACATAAGGAGCAGCTGCAGTCGTACTACAAGCTCATGGAAGAGGATCTTGAGGAGATCACTATGGACTAGTCAATGGACCTCCTTATTCCAGCAAACCCTGCAGAGATGTCCGACCCTGACAGCCCAGAAATCGCACATGATACACCTAGACCCAGAAAAATGAAGAATACCAAAGAGTTCCAAGACCTAAGCAACACCTCAGGAAAGACTGCTTTAGTATCACCTGACTAAGGGGGTGAGGAGGAAGAAATAAATGGAATAGGAGTTGAACAGAAGCAAGGTGAATTAACACCATCAAGAGATGAGACAAATCCCCTGAAGAAGAGGAAGGTTTCTCCCCTGAAACCTTCTTCCCGAAAGAAATCGAGATCCACCGTGACCAAGATGAAGACCGTGCTTACTACTGATGACTTTGACTTCATCATAGCAGCCCTCAACGATGCTTCATTGGAAATCGTGTAGAAATAAGAAGCTAAGCAGGAGGAAATGTATGACAGACTTAAGGTCGAGTTCTTAGGGGTACAACGGGCCCTTCAGTCTAGCCGCACAGTGTCCACTGTGCCCCTGTCATCAAGAGAACCAAAGTTGGGGGATGAGCCAGCCCAACTCCGCCGATTACCTGATGCAGTTGAAGCTCATCTTCATCAAGCACAAGAAGAAGTGGAAAAATCTACCCAGACCTTAAAGAAAGTGCAAGGCAACATTGTAGAACAACACATAATTGCAGAACAGGAGAAGGTTTCTCTCCAGGCCAATTTTGAAGCGGAGAAAGCATAGATGCAGCAAGAGAAATAGTAGTTTCTCGCAGAGCAACTCGAAGTAAAAGAAGCAGTAAACAGAGCCCTTCGCTCTATGACAGGCTTAGAGCTACAGGCTAAATACCGATTCATGCATCAATTATAGAAGCTCACAGAAGCTTTCCAGCAGCTACAGCAACGAATAACAGATTTAGAGCTCTGCACTGTACCTGACACCCCACAAGATGTATGGGACCAAAGGGAAGCAACTGATCGAAGCGCAGTTGAAAAAATAAAAGTCTTTGCCCTAGAATGCAAGCAACTAAGTGATCACAGTGCCCAAATGTATGAACAACTCACTGAGGATCCATAATTGAAGGCACTGGAGTCACAGCTCCAGAAAGCAAAGTATCAAGTAGAGAAAATTCAGGCACAGTTGAAGCCCCTGTCAGTTGTGGAAAGAATGGAGCGATCCCAAGAGAAACGCACAGCCCAGAAGCAGGTCCATACTATTCAGAACAGAGTTATGGAAGTAATTCATAGGCTCCAACCTGTACAGGATGAGGCTTACCAATTGTTCATAGAAATCGAAGGCCGAGGAGAGGAACTGGAGCAAGTTGTCACTGCAGCTAAATAGCGCCTCAAAGGACCTATCAACGAAGCAGTCATACAAGAGTTCATTGAACAAGAGGTCGTATCATAGCAACAAGTCAAAGTAGCTCGAGCCAAGCTCAAGGATTTTGAAGTAGAACTAGTCATATCAGAGTGACTCGGGACGAGTCACAGGTGAGTGTTGGGGGCCTGTTGGCCCTTAACCAAGTTTTGAGGATTCTTGGTCATGTTCGACCTGATTTTGGGACTTCGAAAGGCTGTCGAAGGCAGAGAGCAAGGAAAAATGGAGATCACGGGATCTTGGCCCCTTTTAGGGCCCTTTTAGGGATTTGGGATTATGTAACAGGTATGGGAATGTCGACCCATGGGTTCACCCATGCTTAGGACTATTTTGTACGTATAAATAGATGTTAAGGCGATGTAGTGAACAATGAATGGCTAAGTGCTAGAGTTGGATCTGTGTGATCAATATTTTGTAAGTGCTTGGGTGCATACTATGTGAGACTTGTAGAGCTAAGTGTAAGTCATTGTAAGAGACTGTAGAAGGCTACGTGCTCAGATCTACTCAGGGAAGGAGGATCTAGTGAGATGCGATATCTCCTGTCCTCTGTGGAGTAGGGTTTTTGAGGCTCTGTGCATGTAACCTATTGAAGAAGATAATAAAGAAGACAAAGAGTTGGTGGACATAGCCCCAGGGTAGGGGTGAACCACGTACATGTTGTGTTCTTCTTTGTGCAATGTGTTGATGTGCTTATATGTTAATGTGCTTAGTACTTTAATATAGATGAATGATCTGTCGATGCTTAGTGCTTAATAATATGTATGGATGTTATATCTGACTTATATACATGTGATTAGTGTTTAATCTGTTAAGATCTGATCTGTTTCATCATGCTAAGTGTTGTTAGATGCTAGATCTGGTTGAATATTGTGATGCTCTGTAATTAGAGTTTAACTGTGTTGTAACTAAGAACTGAATATCAGTGAATGTTAACTATTGAGTGCCTTGATTAGAATCAAATATTTGTGTCCCAACTAAGGTTGCAGACATTGGAGTCCTACAACCACCCCTGCCTCTACCTCGTGTGAGACTTCATATGCTTCACAAGTGTTTCTGAAAGGGCCAATAGTTAGGTTTTTGTTGATGCGTTGTTGTAGCATTCAACCCTAGGTCTTCCCCTGTGCCAACATAGTTTGTAAACATTTTTTCCACACAGAAAAAGATTTATATTTGATATTTCAACTTGGAATCATAATATACATCCAACTACCTTTTAGTGTCTCAAAAAAGGTCAATCCTAGGACTAACTGAAACAATTGTCTCTATTATTTCATATAACTACGTTTTATAGACATGATATAGGCTCCTTATAGACAATATTTAGCCAACAAACACTTAAACCTACTATAGCCATAAGGCTTTAACATCAAAACCAAAAATACTTGAAGCATAATCCAAATAGAATCAATCTATATCCAAGTTAAAAACAAAGATATTTCAACAACAACAACATGTACCCCTCCACTAAATTCACACTCAAACAAGAATCCTACCTACAACAAAAGGGATTATTTCGATGAATGATCAACAATGATATCAAACTTTCTATAAACATGTGAGAAAGAGAGTTCTTCAAATCTTCCCTTTAACTTGAGCACTTGATTCATGAGAGGTTCAAGTATCGATTTATCCAATATGCACTTTCTATTTGACCAATCCACTATAAGTTTTAAAGTCTCCAAATACTTGTAGATTCTTCACACCTTTCTCAACAACTATCTTCAATAGGAGCCACATTTCAATCAACTCTTCCATGTTATTTGTGCCTTGCCCTACAACAAAATTTAAAAGAAAATAATGTGTCTAATCATGAAATAGTATACTACCATCCCCACACATCCCTCAAGCTCATTGGCATGCCCCATAAAATAAGCCTTGGGATTTACCATAATGAATTTTAGGTTCCTTAAGGACTCTTTAAAGGCTTATCCTTTATCGATTTCCAATTTCCCTCATTAGCACATATGATTTTATGAGCAATTTAAGCTGGACTCATCTTGACACCTTGAAAAATCATTTTATTATGGGATAACCAAATTTCCCATACCACAAAGAAAGGGAGGGCCTTGAAAATTTGTACAGTCTTGTGTGCTACCCAATAATAAAAACATTCCACCAGAGTTCTTTGATCTCATTTATTTCTACCAAGACAAATCTAAAGAATTACATTCCATACTACTCTAGAGAAAGGACATTCAACAAACAAATGGTCCACATATTTTTCGTTTATTTTACATGGGATGCATCTCCCAGACCCTTGCATGTTTCTCTTTTGTAAATTATCCCACGATATAATTTTATTCTTGAGGGATAACCATAAAAAAAAAAATTCTTTTAAAGGGAAATCTAGCTTCCACATTATCTACCACCACCGAGCTCTTTCCTCCTCTTGGCCTTCCTCCATATTTGCTAAGTTTGTACACTTTTTTTTTTTAATAAAACTGGTAGAATTTATATTCAAAAAATCTATGTTTTAGCCACAGAGAGAGTCCTTACATGATTCAAAATAAACTTGTAAAAATTCAAAATCAAGATGGAATTCTTCACTATCTGAAATAGTCCAATCTACTAGCCTTGAAATTAACTTAAAACTACTACATAGCCTAATGTACCATCTATAGAAAATACCAAGTATCAAAATACAAAAACAAAGCATATTGTTTAAGATTTTTCTGATGGAGTTCCATCCTGAGCCTCCTCTGAGGAGTTAGGAGGCGAATTTAGATTTGGGATCATTCTGCAAGGAGTTGGAGATGAAGCCGCATTAGAAAGTGTCGGGCTAGAAGTTGATGGGGCCAGAGAGGCAGGCCTAGAGAAAAGTTCCACTACTTCCATGCGTACAGAATCCACTTCATCTCGTAGTTGTTGAATTCCCTGCCTCTGCAAAATTAGCAAATCTATTGTAGTTTGTCATTGTAGCGAGGCATTATGCATGCTAATTTGAAGCGAATTACCCAGATTAACTAGAGCCTCATGTTCTTCTTGGAGCTCTCGACACCATCATGCTACACCCAACCTCTTGTTATCCATATTATTGACTCAATATCCTACCCGAGTTACTTCAGTAGAGAGCTTTGTCCACAAATGATCTATGGGAAATGCAACCCTAGGCTCTAAAGTTATAGCATCATCCAATTCTCCATCACCATAACTCATAATACTCTCCTTGTGTCGAAGATCCTTTGTAATAACTTGACGTCATGCTATGGCTTTCCATCCTAGATGATGAATGAACCACATCATACCTCCACAAACACTAGAGAGATCTCCAAGTATGTGACAAGACTCTGGCCAAACGATGCCATCATTACTAGCTATGAATGAGGATCATCGAGGGAATAGTGATGCCAGAGGAGTACAAAGGCGTACCATATCCATTAACACAGTATCAATAAACACCTGCGGAACAGACTGTGAGAGAGTAACCATTGAAGAGCGCTTGTGCGAGGGTATGCCAGGGTCCAAAGATGCATGCTTAAGAAGAATGGTACATCCACATGTCCTTCTCACCAGCCAGAACGTGCTCCAGAGTTTTTTACCACCCATCACTCCAAGCCTCAACCATATGCACTTTGTAGATCAACAATTAGACTTCACTTCCTCCTTATATGATGGGCCCCTCCTATGGGACAATACTCTTAAGTGTCTATCCATCCCAACTCACATTAGGAGATAAATTGTTGGGAAACCCAGCCATCAATTCATAGAGTTCCTAGTGAGTCTCGACTAGCCAAATTAGCAAAGGAATCAACCTCGGTATTATTGTTTCTAAGTACATGGAAACATTGTAGAGTTTGAAATGCCCTTGCCTCCAACCATTCTCTAGTCATGATCTTGTTGATATGCATATCATCCAAGAGGGATCGCTTTTTGAACCGATTAATAATGAACCCAGAGTCCCCGATGATAATCAAATCTTCAATCCATTGGCTCTTTGTTATATTGAGACCTTTATAAAGAGCGTAGGTTTCTGCATGGTTATTGGATGCTATTCCCAAACTCCAAGAGAAGGTTGTTTGAATATGGCCCCCTCGGGAGAAGATAACCCCACCCGCTCCTGCCACCCCTGTACACTTTATATTTATTAATAAGTTTTTTTTTTTTATTGATTCATGTGATCTATAAACTCCAACTCCATATTGACATGGCATAAACCCACTTTAACATTAGGGGATATTTATTTGAATCATTTATTCTATATTACATTTTGATTTTGAATTATTTATAGGGAATTATCTAACGTCACATTAACACTTGCAAACCCCACCCAAATGCACGTCAGGGACATGTGTTGAGAACACCATTATTGTCGCGGATGGGAATAGGACCAATCACCAACATGATATATGTAAGGAGACAAGACATGGGGATCTCATTCTCATTTAATTTGAACCACTCCAATGGGAAATTGGTACCAACATAGAGGATATTGATGCATAGGGAATGAGTAGAGTCCAAAGAGTTATCATTGGAGATAATGGTTCACATTCATGGTAGAGGGAGAATAGTTATAATAAAACCCATAATGGATGGGAAGGACTCCATATCTCCCCACATGCGATGTCACACCACCTTGCATCAAAAATTTGAGGAAAAGAGAGCAGAGGAGAAGACACTTACCAAGATATCACCAAGAACCATTGGTGCCAAACCTATGGGAATGGATTATGCTACTTTATGTGAATATTTGAGGCATAAAACCTTAATAATAAGTGTGAGGATGTAGAGGAAACCCCCTCTGCAAGATGGGATAGAGGAAGAACTCTAAAAATCTATACCCAAAAGGAGAATGTTCTTGTTCCTTTATGCACTCGTAGGAAAAAATTGGAAGCTCCAAGACTTGTGGAAAGTTTAAACTCCAAACACAAGGCCTCCACCATTCAAAAGTTGGCCAAACTGGAAGACAAAGTCAATCATAAGAGAAGGAACACATGTAACTAGATGATTTACAAGGAGCTGGAGAAAAACACATTAGACACTAGGGTATCTTGAAGTAGGGTCACCCGCTAATCACTTACGTTCAACTTGTACTAACACGCCAATGTGATGATAGATTAAATCATGGATGGGAAATTAGAACATAACCACCCTACCATGGAACACATTTTAGATCTTCTTCAACTTCTAGATGATAAATATGACTCCCTTATAGGTGCAATTCAAGGCTCAACCATGGGATAAGGAGGTTGAAATTATGTGCATGTTCAATATAACTTAGTATTGGAGAAGTACTCCAAGATCCAATCTAGAAGCAACCCAAAACACCCATTCTTTCTTGAGGAAGAGGAGGCTTAACCATAGGTTCTCTTAGTTCCCCTATCATGTTTTTTTCTTTATACATTTTGGTACTAGTCATAACATGTTTAAATTTGACCATAAGTTCTTTCTACTTTCTTTATTGGGGCAATGGGTTTGTCCATGCTCCCTATCGTGGATGGTTGTATACACTTTTAATCCCAAACATTCCCAAATTAGTTGTTATTTCAAGACCCTTTTATTTAAATTCCGTGACAAAGTTACTAAAGGCCATTGAACAATTTCAATCTCTACATTTTTTGTTAATTATTTGATAGGTCAACCAAATTTCACTTTCCTAACCTCTCACCATGTTTTTAATTTCCTCTCCATTTATGAATAGATAGAATTACTGAAAAAACAAACATAGTACAAAGAGATTTGAAGATTGCACTTTTCCCATAGTATTACCAATTCCTTTGCCAATTGTAATGTCCCAGTTTTTAGTCCTCTAGAATCATTTAGATCCAATTATTTTTAAATGCTTTGCATAAATATTTTTATTACTATGACTTACTTACCCCATGAGGTAGACATATCATGGTAATGTTGAATACTATTAAACATTTTTATTTTGCATCTAATGAAAGAACCAAGTTCAACTGAGGTGTGAGCACATACGGGGGCTATGATACCATAAGAGGGGGAGGTAAGGAGGTATGAGGGAATTTTATATACCTAGTTACCTATGTCTCCTACCCACTTTACCATTAATTTAATCTTCACTATTTTTATGGTGTTGTCATGAGCCTAGCCTATAGTTTATAGAATGTATGAGAAGTGAATGTAACATTTCCCTAAATATATGAAATCATCTCCTATATTCTTGCAACTTGCTCTCCCTACAATCTTGGAACTAAAAATAAGTAGGGATTAGTTTCTTGGGATCCATATTTCACTAATAAAAAGAAAGGAAATTCGAATGGGAATGGGAGCTAATTTTTGGAAGAAGAAAAAAGAGGGAAAAGGAGAGTTCTTGCTAAAAAAAGAATCTTGTCATGGTATGTGATGGAATAGACAAGAAAGGAAGCCATTAGAGCTCCAAAAAAAGTGAAGAACCATGAAAATCCTATTGGAGTTTAATGGACATCAGCCTGGACCTTTCTATGAACACATTGAATAACATTGGAGGGAGGATACTTTTGAGGGACTCTTAAGCAAAGAAGCAATACCTCCTTGTGTTTTGTGGGGCAAGTACTATGGGTTCCAAGAGCTACTATGTCTTCAAAACCTCAACAATGAAATACTAGTTTAGTTATATTCTTGCTTTGTGAATTAAGAGACTAGCCTGAGTATTCTTCATTGCTTCTTCACCATAGTGGTATCATAGTCTGGCTAGGGGTGACCTATTGTACAAATACCATATGCAACAGAGTCTACGATTGGGTGGAAAATTGTTTTTCCTTAGTCAGTTGGCTAGTCTGCAATATTCAATCAGATAAGTCTTTCATCTTTGTTCTAGAATTTATTTATATATTCTATTTATGAAATATATATGGTTGATGGATAAATAAACAAGTGTTTATATTTCTATTTGAGGTTCTTTATTTTTCCTCTGTAATTAAAGGAATAATTCTTGTCTGCTACTTATCCCTCTAAACTCAGTAAGAATTTAATTGTTTTCTATTAAAGAATTGTTTCTTTAATAATTGTGATTTGGTGACTTGCTTTGGATTGCATAGTTGTTTATTGCATAATAGTGTAAAGAATGGAAAGCCTACTTGCCTACAAGTATGGTTATGTTGATCTATTGAATCAATGTTCCATTTGTGCACATGTGCGTGGGTAATGCATCATATATCCTTTCTATGGTGGACCACCAACTAATTCAAATTCTATAGCACGCCTTTTAGCATGTTCCCATAAAATAAGGCTATAAAGGGTAAGTGAACAAGCCTTCTATGCAAACTACAAATCGCTCACCTGACGGTCTGTTGAGCACTCAACACACCCTAAAAATTCTATGTCAATTTTTTACTTTTTGGGTACCACTTGATCTTTTCACTGTCTGATTCGACTTTATTTTCATGAAAATGTTTTTCCTTTTGCTTATTATATTAACTCTCATTAGTTTTTTAGGATTGTTTTGAACCTTTGAAGCCCCATGACTTAAAAAAAGGCCTTAATGCCTGAACAAAGAACCAAAATCCAAAACACTTCACCCAACACACTCAGATTCGGCATCTGAAGGATTTCAAAATGGAAAAGAACCACTTGGACACCGAGCGTCGATCTCCATCGACATCAGCAAAAGGAAGTTTTTGTTTGCACCAAAGTTTCTGCATAAGGATATCTATGATATTCGATTCCTCTGCGACATCGATAAAGGATGAGGGAAATAAAAGTTAACGAAGGAATAAATCATATCGTTGATAGATGATACACCACGCGCTTATCGGAATCGGGGAAGACCGAAAAAGATCACATTGAACATTCTGACCACACTAAAAAAAAAATCCCAATTGTCGATCCCCGAAGCATTTTGGAATCGAGACTTTTTCGAGGAATCCAATCTGAAGAAAACACATGATAAGTTTATCCCTGATCACCAACCCCCGACCTTTTTGGCATCGGTGAGCCCAGGATTTCTTTAGAAAGCACAACTTGAAGAAAGTCCCTAATCTGATTAATACATGTGAATTAGGTCACTGACGTTCAATGCCACGTGTCTTTGTCGTATTGGAGAACCATATGGTCTAGTTTACCCCGAGTCATTCTTGGTTCCCTAGGTCCAAGTCACATCTCTGAGTCAGCTTTGCCACGACAGCATTATATGATAAAATTGATCAGCGTTGGAGATTTTGCGAGGGACATCGATGAAAACGTTCACAGCGCATACCCAATACCCTATCCACCCACTGAGAAAGCAACATGATGGGACATTTTAGCACTAGATATGATTAGATTCAGAGCATTTAAGGGGATAATTAATACCAAATCCCGCATTAGTTTCTACCTTGTGTGCCAATCAACACGTCTATTTTAAATCACCAATAGACCACATCACCCCCGCGCCTCCACCGTCAACCCACGATGAATTTAAGTTACAGAGATTCGGCGACAGATTTGTTTTAAATTGCTCTCATCACCCGAATTCAATGGCTCATGTGATATGGTAAGTTCTTCACTGGTTTAAATTCTCTTAATTTGTGGTAAGAAGAATCATTCTGTACGCAAGGAAATTCAAAGCATCCGGAGAAGCGAGACAAGTAATTTGAAAGCTGCATAGATCACGTGAGTATCAAATAACCATTTTTAGCAAGCTTTACAGGTATGTTCCCAATTCTATGGATTTTACATGCTTTCACTTCATATATTTTATCCTATGTTGCTCTGTACACACTCTCTAAAGATTTATTTTGAGTGCAGGAACAATGTTGCCAAGAAATCCAACCATTAGATGATTTTCAAGGGCGTCGAAGCTGAAAGAACCAGAGGTAGGCGAAGGGTCCTTCCCAAGGGTCTTAAGACAATTGGAATACATGGCAAGACCGGAGATTATCATCAAAACATCAATGAAGAAGGATTTCTCCCAGCCTCCAGCCTTTAGAGATACCTAGGAAATCATAGGATCCAAAACGACACTCCCGCATTAGGGAGAGATCTTTAAAAATATCAGCTGCGAGGAATACCCAGAATACATTCGACATAGTGATCCTGATGTCAGAGAACTCAACGACAAAGTGTTCCCGAACATTCGGTGGTCAAATTCCTAAAGTGGCTCATTGAATACACAAACACACAAAAATGTTTGATCAACGATGACAATGGTGGGTGTCTTGGAGTGTTCCTTCCGGTGGAGGTCCAGAAGTATTACAAGCTTAGAGACCTTGAGGAGAGACTAAACACAGATTTCATCATAAAATTCTACGAGCACCACAACACCAGCTGGGTGATGGCCTCATGGTGGAGAGAAGATAAGAAAAACACCAACCAAAGCACTGGTTGGTACCAGACAGCCAACTTAAGGGATCCATACATCTACCCGATGGCTCTCATCGGCCGATTGTATGGGGAGAAAGACTGCTCATGATTTTCAAAGGCATGGATGCCTCTAGCTTACACAATGGCCATTTTCAGGAGCGGCTTCAACTAGGGAGCCATCATTTCTAAGCAACTGAGCATCTGCATACAACAGGCTCATACGTCAAAGGAAGGAGAGACACCAGCCTTCTACATGGCTTCATATTTACTTGATGTCATGTGTGCCAGAAACATTTTTTTCGACATGAAACTAAGTTGGCATGTCACAGAACTCCTGGTCCACGTATATTTCAGCATACTATGGGAGAACAAGTACAAAAAATCTTACTCCCTCATCTGTGATGAATTCATCGCACATATTTATTTTATTCTTTTCAGGAAAGAATGCCTGATAATATCAGTTGCATCCAAAAAGATGATATCAAAGGTAGGCCACTGGTACTTGGACGAGCGCAACACCTACATCATGGTGTTTGGGGCCACCAGAGCACCACATCTCCTACCTGTGCATGTCCCTGACCATCTCGAAGTGGGAGAGATATGCTACTAGACCATCCTGCAGGGTTACAACGCCACCCTGGTCAAGGATAAAAAGCGGGCATTTATACCTTATGGATTCCATGTAGGATTCTACTTGGTGAAGGACATCGCTCAAGCCAAAAAAGAAGGGCTAAGACAAATGGATTCTAGGTTCCAAACTGACCAATTCCTCAAGCATGACACCTATTCACTGCAAGGATAGCTGAGCTGTAAGAAGACACCCTCATGGCGCTAGCCACATGCAAAGATATGGAGAAGTGGTATGAGAAAGAACAACAAGCTATGGAAAGGGTTGAGTATATCAATGTGGTTTAGTAGGGCCAAGTACAGAAGAGCACAACATTCGGGTGTTAAAAGAAAGCAACCTCGATCGCATAAAGAAATTAGTTGAATATTGGGAAAAAATGGCTCGATAACCTCATCAGGAAATCCAAGAGAAATGGGCCAAGTGCGAGAAAAATTGGATCAATATCAACTGGGTAATGAGAGACATCAGCCTCCCCAAATTTGGCACACACGATGACTTTGTTGACTTGTGTGGCATAGTCAAATCGCACGTTGAACAAGACTCATCATGGGCCGAGGAAATAGAAAAGGTGACAGACATGGCTCCAGGATAGGTGCAACAGTTGATGGAACACCTGATCAAAGCTCGGTCCATGTTGCAACAGTTAAGTGTCAGAATAGTCAAGTATCGGGCACAAGCACTAGAGATAAGAGATATCCATTCAACCCCAATGGAACAACATAGATTCATGTATGCCAACACATGCGAGGATCTCTTCATCAAGTGGTCAGAGTACGAGAAGAGTCACCCACTTAAGTGAGATCCTATGATGACTCTTAGATAGACTGATAGAAGAAAGCACCATGTGGTGAGTTTTGTTTTGCTTAGTTGCACTTCAATAGTTATTTTTAGTTAATAGTATGTTATAAATAGGAATATCGACCTATTAGCAATGGTCGATGGTTGTTGAAAGACCCTCATTTTTGGATTTTGTTAAGAACTATTTCAGAGCGACGTTAATTGAGAAGTCATGTTTAGGACCAGAGGCAAAGTTGTTTTTTTTCATCAAAAGTGTGTATGATTGGATGTGGAGAAGAATTATTTTTGATTTCATCTCTTGAATGGATGTTGTAACGAGTGAGAGCTTCTAAAACTATTGATAATTTATTTGATGCAATGATGTATAGTTCTTATCTCTAATCATGAAAAGTAAGTCGTTGTGTTATTATGTGATGGATGATTAGAGTTAAGAGAATTATTTTTCTTGTCGTTGTTTATCGCATGCATGTTTTCTTTATGATAAGTTGTATCTCAGTCAAATTGGAATATCAGCAGGTTAATGTATTAGTACTAGGCTTGTGGTAGATCATGGATGTCTCCATGCTAGAGTGAAAGGGTTATCCCAAAGCTCAGCCTTCTCCGGTAGTTGAGTTTCTCCCTATTTTTTACCTAGTTGGTTTATATCGGATTTTATCTTGTATCAATCCCACTTATAACAAAAAATACAAAAAAAGAGAACGTTTGAACTAAAGGAGAAAGCCTTCATAAGAAAACGTAAAGCCCATCGATTATTTGGTCGTATCGCAAGATCTCGAGAACCATTCCACTATTAAATGTTGGAGAGTCTAATTGGGCCTCGGTGGTGAGTTTGGTTCCCATTGTTGAGTTAAATGGATTTAGGTCCCCTCAACAGAATTGGCACTAGAAGGAGGGCTTGAAGAATGAATGGTTGATTATATTTTTGACATAGTATTTCACACAACCTGTAGATTCAAAATAGCCCACATGCATGGCTAGTCATTCCCGAGACAGCCCAGACACACTGAGTACTCCTGAAATGAGTAACTCACCCCAGCACGAGGAAGAACATATGTTCCCTCATATACCCTACGCTCTTCCTCATGAGGAATTGAATCAATTCAGAAGAATCACAAGAGCATACGCCTGATAGATCGATGTGCTTCCCTTAGCTCCGTTGCTTCCTCGAAGAAAAAAAATAAGCAGACCAGTGGTCGAGTCCCTCAACCAAGTTTTTTTGCACACAGTATAAGACATAATAGATTTCTCCCTCACCAAAATCGAACATACTCTTAATATAATCCCTGAAACACCAGTCGGCAACTTCGTTGAGCCCGACGACTTTTTGAAAGAAGAAAGGTTTGACTCAGGATCTGAAGACATGGAAGATAACAATGCCCATGATGAAGAAAGGGGAAACCCACCTCAGAATAATCAACCTTGTTTGGCCAGATATGCTTTGGCCATCCTTGAACGAGTACATAACCTCCCCCGACATCCAGAGAAGTTACTCCCTAAATTTGACCCTAAAACCTTAGGATTGCATGAAGACCATATCAAAAAATTCATACTAGCTATCAGACTTATGAATGTCCTACATGAAGACTTAGTTTGTAGGCTATTCCCCTACACTTTCGAGAATTTGTCCTCCACGTGGTATTTTAACATACACGTAGGATCCATAACTAGCTAGACAAAGTTTGAAAAGGATTTCTAGATAAATTTACATAAGAAACTACTATAGGAGATTTGGTGGTTGAGTTGTTTGCCGCCACCATGAGTTCGAAGGAAAGGGTTAAATAATTCAATAAAATATTCACCAGTATCTTAAACAATTTCCAACCCAAAGATAAACCTACTCAGGAGTTTCAAATTGAATTATACGCTAATGCTCTCTAAGCTTCTATTTCCATGTTTGTGAAAAGGGTTGCCAAACCAACCTTAGCTGAGAATTCTGAAGAAGCCAAAACGATAGATTTCCAAATGAAGGGATGTAAAGAAGGCCGAGTCTCATTAGTTAAGAATGAATTTCAACCTCCTCCCATGAGAGGAATACTGTTGACTAGACCCCTAGGGAAACAAACAGAACAAGGTCCTGAAAAAGGGACTGGTGACATAGAGGACGTACAATGCATGGTCAAGAAGTTTTCAAACGAAATCATAGATATGAAGAGAAGTGTAGGGGAGGGAAACCATGGCCAGAGGCCTTATAAGCCTTTCTTTAAAAGGAATTTTCCTTTCAAAGCAATCGAACCTCCCCCGGATAACTTAAACATCGATCTAGGAAATGTAGCATTTGAATCTTTATGTACCTATCATCAGGAGAACCACTTTAAAAGAGACTACCCTCAATGGATGCATGCCATGAATTTGATGGCCAACTGGTTTTTAGATGAGGTCTCCCTAACTGAACAATCAAATAGCTCAACTATGAATATTTTCGATCAAGAAGAGGTTGATCCACCAGAAGAAACAACCATGTTGATATGGGACCCTGATTTACCTATGCCTTCCAATGACCTATTTGAGTCCAGGAACCACCCGCAGAAGTCTTGGTTGTGAAAACATGAAGTAGGGGTCAACCTGTCTCAGACAACCTTGCTACTACCCAAACTTTGGGAGGAAGACCAGCTCCTGATCACCCAAAATCACCTTTTTCTCCCCGCAGAAACCCTATAAACATCCATACACGAGAATCGCCCAAGCTAGACTACAACATAGTAGAAGATTTGAAGAAATTGAAGGCAAATATATCGGGCATGGACATGTGTAGTATCCCTCAACAAAAGGACTTTCTGTTACAGGCATTGAAATCAGTAGAGAATCCCATGACAAGCACTGACCAAGGAGGAAATCTAACTCCCACAGATCTAAGAAATAAACCAACTGTGAACGCCTGCTCTGAGGATAAGAAGGGAAAACATTTTGTCCCACCGTTCCTTTTGATGTTTTAAGTTTTCAATAGGAACCTCCATAATGTTTGTTTGACTCAGGGGCATCCTCCAATGTTATGCCATTGTCTATTTGCAAAAAATTAAATGCAGTACCTCTCAAAAGCGATAAACATGTGATACAGCTAGACAGAACCCAGGTGAAGGTCATGGGAGAACTCAAAGATGTAATGATCAGAATAGTGACACACCCTAAAAATTTTCAAGTAATTGACATCATTTTCGTAGATATCCCAAAAGCTTACGGATTGTTATTCAGTCAATATTGGTATGAGAATTTAAACGGATACTTTAGTACAGACTGGGCTCACCTTTGGCTTCCATTAAAAGGGCATGCAAATATGATCAGGATCGATAGGGAAAGATATCTAAAACATATGGTCATTGAATTAGAAACCCTCAATGAACCCTCATCGGCTGAATTCCCCGTGCTAGGCAATTATTCCTATGACTCTGATTTCGGTAATTGTTCCCCCCTCTCATCTAATGATCCCCTTACCCAAAACTCTGAAATGATTTTTCAAGAGAAATTGTCAACAGCGGCGGAGGAAACCCTCTTCTGTCAAGAACCTGCATTAGAAATCATAGAACAAATAGGAAGGGGAGAGGAAGGTGACAAGAAAGAGGAAGCTGATAGGTTTTTCCCACAATTTTGGAACTTATACTTTGATGGCTCTAAATCGCAAGAAGGGTCTGGGGCAGGGTGCATCCTCAATGATCCAAAAGGTAAACGAAATTTTTTGTCCTATAGACTAGAGTTCGAATGCACAAACAATACCGTCAAATATGAAGCTCTAGTACAAGTGATAAAGAAATCCATGGAATTGAACGTTAAAGAATTGAAGGTCTTTGGAGATTCGGAAATCATCGCTAGACAAGTAAGGAATACTATACATTGCAACTCTCCACACATAAATAATTACCAACAGGAAGTGCACAGGCTAATAGAGCAGTTTGAAGCTTTCAACATTATAGTGATCCCCAGAGAAAAAAACATTCTCGCCGATTCTCTGGCCACTGCTGCTTCAAGGCTATCACCCCCTAGAAGATTATGAAGCCTCCCAGTTCACTATGGAATTACTCTACAAACCATCGGTGCCCAACAATATTTCTAATTGGAAGGTATTTGAAGGAGATGAACAAATCATAAAAATTTTGACCAACCAAGATAATTTCAAAGACTTGGCTATTGATGATGAAGTATTCCAGGAACAATCAACAGAAACCAATCCAGAGACAGATCAACTGACTGACAAATCGAAGTCTCACACGATACTGAAGGGAATAGCCAATTTAGAAAACCTTTTCGACCTAAGGGAAAGATTTAAGGGGTCAAAAAATGTGAAGACCGGTAGTTCCTATCCCATGCATGAAACTATAAATATTGGGACCCCGGAAAACCCAAAAAATGTAAACCTCGGCAAGACAATATCTAAAGAGGAAAGGAAGGCCTATCTCAAAATTTCCAGACAATATCAAGATGTCTTTGCATGGTCCTACTGAGATCTAAAGACTTATGATACCCGTATCATTCAACACACTATCCCTTTAAAGCTTGAAGTAAAACCCTTCCAACAGAAACTCTGGAAGTACCACCCATCCCTGGATCCCCTCATGTGTCGGGAGTTAAAGAAACTGTTAGATACCAAAATTATCTTCTAGGTTAGACACTATGCCTGGGTAGAAAACTTGGTTCTTATAAGGAAAAAGTCTAGGGAAATACGCCTATGTGTAGATTTCAAAAATCTCAATAGAGCTTTAGAAAAGGACAACTACCCAGTCCCACCAATCGAGCAACTCCTGCAGACCATGTCTAGATCTGATATTTTCTCCTTGCTGGATGGTTTCTCAGGGTACAACTAGGTTCTAGTTTCAGAAAAAAACCACTTGAAAACTACCTTCTGAACCAAGTGGGGAACCTTCGCTTATAAACATATGCCCTTTAGTTTAATCAATGCAGGGGAAACCTTCCAGAGGGCCATGGACGTATCATTTCAGGGACTAATCAACAAGTGTGTAGTAGTCTAATTGGATGACATGATTGTGTATTCAAAGAATAGAGAAGATCACATCCAACATTTAACCCAGATTTTTGAAAGGCGTAAGAAATACGGTATATCCTTAAACCCTAAGAAAAATATTTTTGGTGTCAAGGAAGGTAAGTTGTTAGGACACATTATATCTCAAGCAGGAATTCGCATAGATCCAGAAAGGATTAAGGCTATATATCAGCTTCCATTACCTCACAACAAAAGGGCTATGCAATCGTTCTTCGAGAAAATCAATTTTGTGAGGAAATTCGCCCCCGATTTCACGGAAACTATCAAACCCCTACAAAAAATGATTTGTAAAGATGTTGAGTTTAAGTGGGATGATGAACGAAAGAAGGTTTTCAGCAATATTAAGACTGCAATATCTCAAGCCCCAGTGTTGCGAAGCCCCAATTTCAACAAATATTTCTTCCTCTATAGTTTTGCCTATGACCAATCATTAATCGTGATATTAACTCAGAAGGATGATGACAACAATGAGGCCCTGGTATCATTCATGATCACTAATCTCCAAGGTGTCGAAATAAATTATCCTTCTATAGACAAGCAGGCTTATGTGGTATACAAGGTAGTAAAACATTTGAGATCTTACATCCTCAAGAACCATACCAAAGTCATCGTGCCTCACCCTACAATTCAATCCCTATTTACTCAACAGGAGATGGGGGAAAGAAGAGGAAACTCGATGGAAGTAGTCTAAGAATTTGGAATTTGATCTAGATATAAAACCTTCCAAACTAGTTAAAGGACAAGGGTTATGCAAACTAGCAGCCGAAGCTTAGGACCAAGTAAATGATGACCTCGGATGGAAGAATAAATTGGCATTATGGTGTGGTGAAGCTTCATACGTCTCCCCAAGGTAAGATTCTTGGCATGAGAAACTGACTTATCTCCTGCATCATGGGACTTGCCCAGAAAACCTAAACCCTAGGGAAAGGAGATCTCTCAGGTTAAAATCCGCACTATATCGCCTAATAAATTCAGTACTCTTTCGGGTTAATTAGGATGGGGTAATATTAATATGTCTCAAACGTAAAGATGCAGACAAAGTACTAAAAGAGCTCCATGATGGCCCTGTCGGTGGGCATTTTACAGGAAACACCACCGCTCATAAAATACTAAGAGTCATCTACTATTGGCCCACTTTGTTCAAAGACACTCACACATACGCCAGAAACTGTAAGACTTGTCAGATGAGCATGGGGAGGGAGAAAAGAGCAGTTGTCTGACTCTAATCGGTGGTCGTTTATATGCCATTTGAGTAATGGGGGTTATATATCATAGGATAAATTACACCAAGTTCTTCAAAACAGCATAGATACATACTAACAACCACATATTATTTCACAAAATGGGCAGAGGCCATCCCTCTGACTCGTGTAAATGAAAAGGTGGTGATCCAATTCATAGAACAACAGTTGATCACAAGGTTCAGTGTGCCTTATGTCCTTGTTTTTTATAATGCAACTTACTTTTCTTCCACCTTATTAACATAGTTTGCTCTGGACAAAGGAATCATAATTAGATACTATACAAACTATTATCCATAGGGAAACGGAGTGGCCAAATCGATTAATAAGAACCTAGTGAGAATATTAAATAAAATAGTTGCAAACAACCAGAGGAATTGGCATAATTCACTTCATAATGCTTTATGGGCTGATAGAGTCACACCCAAGGAAGCTATAGGGAATTCCCCATATTTTCTGGTATACTGACAGGAATCCATTCTCCCAACCGAGCTTTATCTTCCATCTCTTCAACTTGCTCAGGATTCCAGAGGGCAACCCTCATCAATCATACAACAAAGAATTGACACCTTACTCATGCTAGAAGAAGAAAGGGAGAAAGCTAAATCAAAGCTCATATCCCACCAGTAGATAGTTAAAAGATGGTTTGATAAGCATAAGGCTAAAGAAAAGAATTTTGAGGTAGGATACTTAGTCCTGAAGTAGGACAGAGCAAATGAGCCTAAAGGAAAACATTCTAAGTTTCAGAATCTATGGCTCGGACCTTTCCAGGTGGCTGGGAAGATTGGGTTAGGCACCTATCGACTACAAAATCTAAGGGGGGAGCTTGGCGCCCTCTCGGTGAATGGCCAAGCCCTAAAACAATATTTTCAATAAAAAAAAAAGGATTTTTCTGTGTTTATGTTCTCACGATGTTTTACTTTAGACACGTCGATTGCAAAATGCATTTTTCTTTGTTTTATCTTTTGCTAGTGTACTTCATCACTTTTTAAGATTGTGTTTAGCAAGACAATGGTTGACCTCAAATCATGTGATATGGAGAACTCTGTTCCTAACTCATTGCTCACATACAACACAAGAAACGTTGGGGAACCTGCGGTTGTTTTGAGGGGTTCTCTATCTAACCTGCACAGATGAACAACTTTGGAGAAATGTAGAAGTGTCTTCCTAGTGGTCTGGTGAAACCTTAAGGGAAAGATGGTAAACTAGAAAGGAATAAATGTCCCTCATAGACAGAGCTATCAAGTTTCACATAAACCATTTCATTTTTCAAATAATAGGCGTCCTCCTCTCCCACTCGCTCAGGGCATTCTGCCGAAATAAAAAATCAACTATATCAAACGAGTGCACAGTAGGAGAGGATATGCAGATAACTTCGTCGGAGCTATGGACGCTCTCTGGCAGCGGAGCAAGGTCTATGATGTCAGGGTGACTCCATCGGGGCTATCAATGCTCGCTAGCAGCAGAGAAAAATTGTAGCAAGTGAAGAATAAAGGCTCGGTGTCAGTGAATGCTTTACTAGACTCTTGTCGAAGGGGGAATGAGTCAGGGTTACAGGAAATGAAGCTTGAATAAAGGTTGAAAATACCACAGGCAGGCCCAGATGCGTCAACTGGGGAGATTTCAAATGCAAGGGTAGAAGAAGATCTGATAAAACAAGTTAAGTTCTAAACCAGCTTTTGCATCAGCCAAGCCCGAGGAAGGAACAAAGATTATGCTTTCGCCCAGTAAGTCGCCATTTGTTGAGCACTCAACACACCCTAAAAAGACTATGTCAATTTTTTACTTTTTGGGTACCACTTGATCTTTCCAATGTCTAATTCGACTTTATTTTCGTGAAAATGTTTTTCTTTTTTATTATTATCTTAACTCTAATTAGTTTTTCAGAATTGTTTTGAACCTTTGAAACCCCATGACTTAAAAAAATGCCTTAACACCTGAACAAAGAACCAAAATCCAAAACACTTCACCTGGCACACTCAGATTCGACATCTGAAGGATTTCAAAATGGAAAATAACCACTTTTCAAACCTCAGTCACCAAGCGTCGATCTTCGTTGGCATCGGCAAAAGGAAATTTTTGTTTGTGCCAAAGTTTTTGCATAAGGATATCTATGATAGTTGATTCCTCTTTGGCATCGATAAAGAATGAGGTAAATAAACATTAATGAAGGAATAAACGATATCGTTGATATATGATACACGATGCACTTATCGGAATCGGGGAAGACCAAAAAATATTGCATTGAACATTATGACCACGCTAAAAAAAAAATCTTGATCGTCGATCCTTGAAGTGTTTCGGCATTGGGAATTTTTCGAGGAATCCAATCTGAAGAAAACACGTGATAGGTTTATCCCCGATCACCGACCCTTGATACCTTTTCGGCATCGATGAGCCCAGGTTTGTTTTAGAAAGCACAACTTGAAGAAAGTCCCAACTTTGATTAATAAATGTGAATTAGGTCATTGGTCTTCAACGTCACGTGTCTTTGTCGGATTGGCGAACTGTACATTCTAGTTTTACCCCAAGTCATTCTTGGTTCCCTAGGTCCAAGTCACACCTCTGAGTCATATTTTCCATGACATCATTATATGGTCATATTGATCAGTGTCAGATCTTTTGTGAGGGACATCGATGAAAACATTCATAGCACATCCATGATCCCCGATCCACCCACTGAGAAAGCGACACAATGGGACATTTTAGCGCTAGATATGATTAGAGTCAGAGCATTTAAGGGCATAATTAATACCAAATCCTGCATTAGTTTCTACCTCGTGCACCAATCAGCAAGGTCGTTTGAAATCACCGATAGACCACATCACCCCCACACCTCTGCCTTCAACCCACGATGAATTTAAGTTACAGAGATTCGGTGGAAGATTTGTTTTAAATTACACTCATCACCCAAATTCAATGGCTGATGTGACAGGATAAGTTCTTCACTGGTTTAAATTCTCTTGAGCCATGGTAAGCGGAATAATTCTGCGTGCAATAAAATTTAGAACATCTGGAGAAGCAAGACGAGTAATTCGAAAGCTGCAGATATCCCATGAGTATCAAATAACTAGGTTTAGCAAGCTTTACAGGTATGTGCCCAAGTCTATGGATTTTACATGCTTTCACTTCATATAGTTTATCCTATGTTTCTCTGTACACACTCTCTGAAAATTTATTTTGAATGCAGGAACAATGCCACCAAGAAAGCCAATCACTGGACGATCGCCGAGGGTACCAAAGATGAAATAACCAGAGGTAGGTGAAGGCTCCTCCCCAGCGGTCATAAGACAATTGGAATACATGACGAGACCAGAGCCTGTCATCAAAACATCAATGAAGAAGGCTTTCGTCCAGCCTTCGGCCTTTGGACATATTGAGGTAAGCATAGGGTCCAAAACGACACTCTCACATTGGGGAGAGATCATTAAAAAGATCAGTCGGGAGGAATACCTGGAATACATCCCACATAGTGATACTGATGTCAGAGCACTCGATGACAAAGCTTTCTCAGAAATCCAATGGTCATACCTGCATATGGTGGCTAGTAGAACCCCTATTTTTCCCTATGTCGAACTCCTGAAGTGGCTCATTTACCACACAGACACACAAAAATGTTTGATCAATGATGACAATGGTGGGTGTGTCGGAGTGTTCCTTCTTGTGGAGGTCCAGAAGTATTACAATCTTAGAGACCCTGAGGAGTGACTAAACACATATTTCATCGTAAAATTCTACAAACGCCACGACACCAGTTGGGTGATGGCCTCATGGTGGAGAGAAGATAATAAATACGCCAACCAGAGCACCGGCTGGTACTAGACGACCAACTTAAGGGAGCCATACATCTACCTGATGACTCTCATCTGTCGATTGTATGGGGAGAAAGACTACTCCAGATTTTCAAAGGCATGGATGCCTCTAGCTTACACAGTGGCCATTTCTAGGAGTGGCTTCAACTGGGGAGCCATCATTTCTAAGAAAATGAGCATCTACATACAACAGGATCAAACGTCGAAGGAAGGAGAGACCTCATCCTTCTACATGGATTCATATTTACTTGATGTCATGTGTGCCAGAAACATTTTTTATGGCATGAACCTGAGTTGGCACGTTGCAGAACTCTCGGTCCACGTATATTTCAGCATCTTATGGGAGAACAAGTACAAAAAATCTTACTCCCTCATCTGCGATGAATTCATCGTATGTATTTATTTTATTCTTTTCAAGAAAGAATGCCCGAGACTATCGGTTGTGGCCAAAAAGATGATATCAAAGGTAGGCCACTGGTACTTAGACGAGCGCGATACCTACATAAGGGTGTTTGGGGCCACCGGAGCACCACATCTCCTACCTGTGCATGTCCCTAACTATCTCGTAGTGGGAGAGATATGCTACCAGACCATCCTGCAGGGTTACATTGCCACCTTGGTCAAGGATAAAAAGCAGGCGTTTATACCTTATAGATTCCATGTAGGCTTCGTGAGATCGGAAGAG
>CBVK0100099500.1:10454-24776 GCA_900067695.1 Picea abies | reverse complement strand
AGCATAAAACATTAACAAACCCCCTTAGGTCAAGCTGTGCCAGGGTGTCTTTGGTGGAACGTCCTCCTCTTCTCCAGTGCAAAGCCCCTGATCTATCTCTGTCCTATCTTTGCCCCCCTGATAGAGTCTCAACATCCATCTGATGGGCTCTTCAGCCCCATGGAGGTTCGAATTGATCATCTCCCCATGTGTACCGGTCCAAATGGTACCTGTCGATCGGGCATGGTCCTGCACATCAAAAGCTACGCTCTCCATGGGCTCATTTGTCATAGGGATCATAGCAATGTCAATCGCATCTCATCATCAATATTATTAAACATGTGCACAAAATCCCTAATACATTAGTTAACAACTCAAAGACATTACACAAACCTACAATACAAGTTTGGAGAAAAAGGACAAGACATCTTGTTGGGCTAGTGTCCACAGAAGAAGGAAAGTTCTTGGAAGAAACCTCATCCAAGCCATGTAAGTGGGTGATGTGGTCAGGGGATGTCCAAACATGTGGGTGCAGTGAGGGCCAAGGATGCAAAAATGTTACCTGTGGGTGCCTTTGTAGAGGGCGAGCAATACCTGTCATGGATGCATTTTTTCCAAGCCCATTCTTGCCTTTTCTTCTTCATTCTTTTATTCTTTTATCTTTTATTGCTTTTTGTTCAAGAGCTAATCAGGGGACATTGCCCGGGCGTGGTGACTAGTGGTGACAACGTTATCCACAAGTATTTTCACAGAAATGAGAAGGTTGGCTCGTGATTGGACCCCCTTTCCCTTGGCCATGCAACCAAGAGTCACTGCCCTGGCGTGGTGACCAACTAATGGCAATGTCATACAGTTAGATACCCATGGACCTAATAGGCTGGCTCGTGATGAGACCCCCTATCCTCTGATTAGGCCTTGTTTTATTATTTTTCCGGGTCCCTCTTGTTTCTTGCTGAGAAGATTTTTATTGGTTTCTCGAGGATCCTTGGGCGAAGCATCTAGAGGTTTTATTTTTAGGCTTTTATCTTTTACCAACTTGCTTTTACCTTTTGGGCCTTTAGCCCCTTCTTCCTACGAGATAAGGTGCAATCCTGAAAATAGGTCAATCCAATGTTTGGACAAGTGGAATGGGATAGGTGAGCAGGAGACAAGATGGAAAAGTGGTGCCATGATGGGAGTGGACGATGGCTTTCAGAAATCCCTCCCAGTGGCAAACCAAAACCTACAGACACAGGCTTGCTAGGGCACCCTGTCAATCCCCCAAAACATGGTCAAGCGAGCAAGTGTAAGATCCAAGCAGTTATTAGAAATAAAAGGAATCAGATGCATACATTCAATGGTTTTGATGATCAAAGTGACACATACCATGATACTCGAACCAATTACCTTATGGAGCAAGAACCTTCTTTGACATAGAACCAAGCTGATGGTGATGGATGCTGCTGCTGCTGACAAGATAAAGATGTTGGAGGAAAGAAAAGGTGGGCCTTCCAGGGGCAAGCTAAAGTCAATCTTTCTCTCCGTACTCCATGTCTAGGACCTGTGGGCCTCGAGACATGATCTCCTAGTTATCCCTGAAAGTGGGGGATAACATGCCCTTTCATCATCCATCCATCATTTAGTCTAGGTATCACTCATTATGTCATCACATTTCCATTTTGCCTAGGTAATTTTCATCTCTCATTCCATCATTTATGCACACATAGAGGGCACATCACCCACATTCAACCATTTCCATATAATTTTCCTTCATAACTTAACTCTCATTTGGTATATTTCAATAAAACTCATTTTTCCATCTGTGGAATGCTAAAGTGGTTTGGGATATTTTGCTGCTGATTAATCAAACCCAAACCTAAGGTTGAAGCGCTGCATTATTGACCTATTTTATCGTTGGGTTTAAACCTTAGTCAAGGCCTTATTCCCTCAATTCAATTTAAAAAAAAAAGAAAAAAGAAAAATGACTAGGAAATATGACTTCTTGTGCACAAGGAACACAACTTGAGGGTAGCGCTTCCCTTTGGTACACATGTTGATGCAATACACAAAAAAAATGATTGCCCCCATGCTAAATCAGTTTGGTTCTTTTAGCCTTGTTCACACTCACACGTGGCACTTGATTGAGCCATTTAATTCATTTGTCACACATATTGAGGAGTTTGTTAAATCCACATGTCCTTTGAGGGTTAGTCATGACCACTTCCACCTCATTAAATTGATTTTTTATTTTCACATCTAGATATGTTATTTTATTATCATTTTATTTGAGGTGGTTGAGCCTAGAAATCTATAAATAAGAGGCTCCCCTCATTTGTAATGTTGGTGGTTGAGTGAGAAATAGTTATTCTCTTCTTCTTGGAGCATAGCTTTGGGGTACATTTCTTTTCTATGTTGTGTAAGGCATTTTGGTGAATTTTTGTGGTGGATTGGAGCAACATCTATGCATGCAAAGGATTGGTTAAAGGCATAAAATGAAGGCTTCTTACAAGTATGAATAATTAGTCGTGGTCTCTTTTACCCTCTTTATTTTATTTATTACTCTAGGTATTTATAAATTAGTTGTCTTGCAAAGTTAGGTAGTAACTAGTTAGAAACTCCTAGGGAAAGAACTCTTTAATCTAATTATGAAATTATTATATTTCTTAGATATTTCCTTGCATATCTTGTTCTTTCAATTCACCTTGTAGGAAACTTTGTGGCCTGCTCTAGAGTAATCCTTAGAATCCTTAAGCCTAGATTAAGTTAAGCTCTCCTCATAGGATTAGAATAGACTTCATTAGCTCAAGGATAAGTAGACATTGGTGTCTCCCTCTCTCATACAGTTAACTTTTAATCTTTCAACTTGTTACCTTGCTGGAAATTTTATAAATTCTCTTTCATATATACATCTAGTTCATATTTGTTGTGTATATTAAAGAGTTTGTTAATTCCAACGATAGTTTAGCCTAAGAGTTTTGCATTTTTAATTTGAAGTTAGGTTAGAGTATAATTATAGCTTGCTGGAAATTTCCATCTTGAATCTCTGTTTTAAGTTTTGTGCATTCTAGCACTTAACTCAAAATTTTTGATTTCCAGCTAGCTTATTTGACCAAGGACCTCAATATTAGACCATAAACTAGGTTACGTTTATACCTTTGTCTGCTGGAACTTTCAACATTAAATTTCTAATTGCATTTTCAATAGTTTCAGTTGTTTTTCACATTCATAAATTTTATTTCAACATTTGTACTTTGCTTAAAAGATTATATTTTCACTTCATAGTTAGAAAAAGTTTTGAACTAAACATTCTGTAAATTCAATTCATTTTCTGTTTTAGTTTAATTGTTGTTTCCAACAATTAAATAATTTCACAATTCAAGTTTACAGAATTTTTTGAACTCTGAAAATTGCATCTTAGAAGCATTTTTCAGCCTAAGTGTTAGGGAGTTAATTTTTGAATTTTTATTTCAAGTTTAGCATTAAGAAATTATGCATTTTGCATCATTTCTTTGCTACAATTTATTTCCAGAATATGATTTTGAAACATCCACTTCATGTTTAATTTATTTACGTGCTAAACTCCTTAAAATTCACACTTAAATTTGAAACACTCTTTCACTAAGACATCTTCAAAATTCAGATTTTGAAAACAAGTCAAGTAATACAAATTCACAATTTATAGCAAGACTTGAAACCTAGTCTAAAACCATCACTTGTAAATCAACTTGAGTAATAATACTTCAATGATATTCCAAACGAATACTTTGGTCCAATGAAATTGCACTGATTAACATAAAACTTTTTGGATTTAGTCATCTACATTGGGGATTCCCCCTTGAGTTGGGGAGGAACCAACCTAAAGAGTGAGGTGTTGATGTTTGTAGCATTGGATATGTGCTCCCTGTTGATGTTTTACTTATACAACTAACAGTTACAATTCTTCTTTATTTTTAGAATCATTTAGCACATTAGCTGTATAAATAAGATCGTTGAAAGAGAGACAATCACAGAAACAATAGAGACACACAAATTATCCTGGGAAACCCTCATGGGGAAGAAAACCAAGTGAAAACTTCCTCAATATAGATAGATCAAAGACTGAACAAAAGATCCTCCTCTACTCCTTCACTAGGAAGAGTAGTGCACCACTTAACTAAGAAATACCAAGAGATAGACCAAAACCCTCCTCGACGTCACCCCTAGTTGCAGTAGGTTCTCCTCCAAGACTTGTGCACTGCAAAGCTAGTTGGTGAGTGTGTAAATGAGGTGCTATCCTCCTTTATAAATAGTAGTCTGGCCTCCTTTAATTAGGTTTGGGCCGACCTATCACATTACCCTTTTAATTTACATTTAATTGTCAAGGCACAAAAGGGTTGACTTGTACAAAGGCACAATAGGGCCTAATTAATAAATATAATATAATAATATTATTCAACACTCCCTCTTAGGTAGAATATTCTTCGAAGTTACAATATTTCAACACTCCCCCTTAACAAAGTCCCTGAGGTGTAGGACAGTCGGTGATGGAGTGTGTTGTTAAGGCACTCCGTGATGTTAAAGTCATCGGTTCAAAACCTGCGGGGACAAAAAATCCAGCCATGTTAAGGGTTGGTGTGGCTTAGGCCGAGTGTGATCCCCGGGTGATTTTGACGGCTTAGATACCCCTGAGTTGCGATTTCTCAGCCACAGGTTAGTCTCACAAGTCACGGATAAACTAACAAACAAAAAAAAACACTCCCCCTTAACAAGAAGGGTATTCTACTGAAAACATTAATAACAACTGTCTGGCCTCAATACAACATCAAGAGGATGAGACATTGTCATCACCATCTAGAACACTGTATGTCATATCTATAAGTCATCGAAATTTTTTCTCATCATCAACATCAGTAGAAATTGAGCATCGCCATCATTTGCAACGCAGAGCTGGAGTAGCATCATCATCATCAACATCATGAAGCTGGAACATCAACATCAACAACACGAAGATGGAACAACAACATCAACAACACGAAGCTGGAACATCAACATCAACATCACAAAGTTGGAACAACAACAACAATGGCAACAAAATGAGACGGGACAATCAATAGCAACAACAACAGTAGCAACAACAACAACAATAACAATGGGCACTCCAACAAACTGTCCATCCGGACCTTACATGATCTGCCCATGGATAAAAATCCCCTAGGATATAAATCCTAACTGAGCTACTACACTACTGACCACAATAAGTATATACATACATAGCCACTCCGACAGACTGTCCATCCGGACCTCACAGGATCTGTCCAGGGATGATCAATCCCCTAGGATACAAATCCTAACTGAGCTGCCCAGCTGGTGGTCAGGATACCATAGTACCATCAACATCACTCCCCCCGAGGGAAGTCCATTCAGACTACACCAAGCTTGTCTCGGAAGTACTCAAACTTCATACGAGACAAAGGCTTAGTCAACACATCTAGTACCTGCTCATCTGTGCCAACATACTGGAGCTTCACAACTCCCTTCTATACCATATCACAAATGTAGTGGTACTGGATCTCAATGTGCTTCATCTTATTGCGGAACATTGGGTTCTCTGTCATCTTTATGCAACTCTGGTTATCACAAAAGGTCACAGTAGCATCCATCTCTAGGTCAAATAGACCTGTCAACAAATTCCAAAGCCATATGGATTCACAACTAGCAGAGCATGCTGCAATGTACCCTGCTTCTGTTGTACAGAGAGAAATACTGGATTGCTTCATGCTTTGCCACAAAGTCATGGTTGACCCTAAACTGAAACAACATCCTGAAGTGATTTTTCTGTCTGAAGCACTTCCAACCCAATCTGGATCAGTATAACCATACAATCTCAAGTCACAATCTCTAGTATAACAGAGGCCATAGTCCAATGTACCCTTAAGGTATCTCATCACATGCTTTGCAACTACAGGGTGAACACATATGGGCTCCACAATATACTGACTCAAGGTGTTCACAACAAAGCATATATCTGTTCTGGTATTTGTTAGATACATCAACGAACCAATCATTTGTCTATATAGAGTAACATCAACTATTTCTGACGAAGTATCAGCCAATAACTTCACATTTGTCTCCATAGGAGTGAACATGGATTTACAATCCATCATGTCGAATCTCGTCAAAATTTCCACAACATACTTTCATTGATTAAGGAAAGTCTCTTATTGGCTCTACCATACTTCAAGACCTAATAAATAGTGCATCGGGCATGTTATCCCCTATCCTAGGGATAACTAAGGAGATTATGTCTCGAGGCCCACAAGTCCTAGACATGGAGTACCGAGAGCCATATGAATTGAGCTTGGCCTTGGAGGGCCTATCTTTTCTTCAACGCCTCCCATCTATTAACATCAACAACATCCATCCCATCGGCCTAGTTTTGAAGTAGCGATGAGTCTTGCTCCATGAGGTAATGAGTCTGGGTATCATGGTATCTGTCACTATGATTCTCAAAACATTTGAATATGTGCATTGAACTCTCTTTTGTTTCATGACGTTTGCTTGGAAATTATGCCCTTTGACTTGTCCATACCTGGGGGGATGAAAAAGTGCCCTAGTAAGTTGGTTCCCTTAGGGATGAGTTGCCACTGGGTGGGTCTATGAAAGGTCATCGTCCATTCCTAAGGTATTTCCAGGTCTATAAGGTATTTCCACAGGGCAAGGTAATGCAGACATTGGATCCTTTAGAAATAAAATGATGTAGAGAAGGAACAGACGAGATAATCAACTACAACAAAAAAGCATTCACGAATTTCTTCATTGTAGTATCAGAGGGAAAACATTTAGATTTTTAAAAGCTCGACACAAAGTATAGTGGATAAATTCTGTGCTAAATCTCCCTTTAAAAATAAGAAAGGGAGTAACATAATGATAACTGAGAAGGATCACATTCAATGAAGAGAGAAAACTTCACCAACGTTAACACACATGAATCATGTGCAAAAGTCCATTTATTTCTAGTTGATCTGACAAAATATTACAGAGAATAGCCTTCTGGGTGCAAGAATCAACAACCTTTTACATTAAAATCATATGAATAAATATGAGAGATCCCCCAACAAGTTGTGTAAGTCAGATTTAACCGTCTCGGCCAAAAATAGCCACAAATCCCCAAAAATTCAGAACTATCCGCCATGAAAGACGAGCCGAATTTCTGCGAAAAAGAGGTCCACTCAGATATCTGTTTTTCTTTAATTCTAACACTTGGGAAAAAACGGAAGGAGGTTATTGTATAAGGGCATGTGATGGACAAAAACCTCCTTCGGTTTCACCAAATTTGCTTCCATCTCACTGAAACACCTCCCGCAAAATTAGGACTGCAACAGGAAAATGAAAAACTGAAAAAATGGGCCTTGAAGATGGCTTCGATTCTCCCTGTTCATAGAACTTGTGCAAAAAATGAGAGAGGTTTTTGTTCTTCATCTCGTTACAGAGAAAAACCTCTCTCGGGTTTTCAAAAATCAATTTAGTCTGCCCGGAATTTGCTTTGCAAGTTAACTAGTCAAAACGCAACGAAAACGGTTTTTTTGGGGGAAGGGTGGTATTCCAGACCCCNNGGGGGTCCGCTAGTTTGTGGAGCTAACACCTTTCCATGGGTGGTTTAAGCAAACTACTCCATTCTGGACCCCCCCTCTCGTTAAACTTCGGATGGTGAGGGGGGGTCCGGAATTTTTAATATCCGTTGATTTGTTTTATTTGAGAATATGATGTTTACGGGTGGGTAGGACTTAGGATAGGTTTAGTTTTTATGTTTTTTACCCTTTGTTTTTTTTTAATATTTTTTATTTTGTTTACGTGTTTGTTATTTTGTTTTGTTTTATTATAATTTGTTTTAATTTTTTAAGTTTTGTTTTTTTTTATTTTGTTTTATATGTTTTTATTTATATTTTTAATTGTTTTTCTTTTTGTATTATTCAATGGGTTTTTATGTTAATTAATTTTATTTTAATGTTTAACACTAAACTAGATTAACTAAACTAACTTAATTATTAATTAACTAAATTACTTATTAATTAATTAATTAATGGATTATTTAACTAGTCTAGCCTATCTTTTTTTTTTTTTTAAATAAAAAAGGAGTAGTACCTTCTATATTAGATTAGCACAAAACTTTGAAAAAATATACAGTGGCATAGCCAGAGTCACCAAAAATGCTGCCAATATCCGGAAACCAGCATAAGTGGGGAGCGATTAGCAGTTATATGACAATACATAAAGGAAAGTAGCATCTGTCCTGCCCGGAGGAAACCAGGACAGATGTTTATGGTCCAGATGAACATAAAACAGTAACACAATAAAACTAAAAACCAGGAAATCATAAAAACCTAGGCATCCGGTGGTCTATCGCCTTCGCCAGTCTGCCAAGTGGTCCCCGCCAGGATGGCAAAAGCCTTCTCGCACATGGGGCACTTCCGTTGAGCTGGAGCACCGAAGAACGCGTCGAGGAGCAAATCCATGCGCTGGCCCATGAGGAGGGCCCTATGTTCCAGGTCCGCCATGTGGCCTCGGAGCTCGAACACCAAAGCCAGGTGCTCGACGCTGAGGAGAGAACCATGCAAACCGCCACCCGTGCCAATGAGGGGAGGAATCCTCAATTCCATTGCCTCACCAATGCCAGTCGCGAGCTCCCTCTGCCCCGCTTCAACCTTTGCATCCACAGTCTTCTTGGCACCAGCTACTTGCATGCCGTGTCTGATAGGACTATTGTCGCCCGGCCAGGGAATTTCTTCAACAATGCAGTCGGGGAAATCGTCCTCCCTGGCCAAATTGAGTTTGGTACCCTCCCGACTGATCGTCTCCATGGTGCGGGGCTTCTCATCAATCAACAGGTCCCCCATGAACGGGTCCTCCTCCACGACACAGGTGGGAAACACGGCCTCGGTCTCAGCCTCCTGCTTGTCACCCGGCTTAATTGTCGTGTCTTCCCTGCTACAACCAGCACCCGGCTCTGCAATAGTGACGAGCAATGCCAATCTCTCAGCCCGAGCCTTCTTCCGAAGGATGGAGGTTGCCAAGGCCAGAGCGCGCTCTAATTGCTCCTTCTGCCGCCGCTGCGCCTTATGGGCGTCCTAGGATGAACCCCGATGAGGCCTGCCTCGCTTTATAGCCATTGTATCTGCGGGGTGAAAGCAAGTACCAAGCAGTTGCAGTGATAAGATAAGAAGCTAGGACGAGAGCGGTTGCAGGTGCAAAGCGTGAGCAGATCGACTCTGTCGTGGCACATGCAAAGACAAACTGCTCGGGAAATCCTTAGCAGAGTGCAAAGAAAAGGTGGTGAACGCCCAAGCAAAGAGCAGAGCCGAGGCATGAGCAGTCCCGCTCTGTCCAGGCTCATAAGAAAACACATAACCATAGGCCAGAGTCATCTGTCCTCCCTTATCCTCTTTCAATCTGAGTGCGCAGGGGGTGTAAATGGTCGCGCGAGGGAGGAGTCCCTCCATCGTATGGCCTCTTCTATGGCCGTCCACCATCGTAAATGCTGATGTGTGGGTGGCGGCCATCGACATTTAAGCCCGGGCTTAGTGCTAAGCCTTGTGTCACCACCACAGTGCCGCGTGTCACCCCATCCGGGGAAGTCTAGCCTATCTTATTTAAACTAATTATACTAAATTCTATTACTAACATTATTAACCTATTGAGTTTCTTTTTAACCTAAGTTTGGTTTATGCATGGATGGGTGGTCGAGCGGGATGTAGTCGACTGGACAAAAGGACAAGGGAGTGAGGGCGCAACGTGGATGAAGGATGTAGCATGGTGATGGAGGATCGAGCGAAATGGATGGAGGGGAAAAAGGGGTCAACCGAGCCATACTTCGTCATCACGAGAGAAACGCCAAATCAACAGTCGAAGAATCGAGTTACCTATAATTATAGGACCCTAACAGAGGCTCCACCTGGGGATGGCAGCTTCTTTCAGGAGGTGGCAAGAACCACAGACCTCTGAACATGTAGATCGGTGCTTTATCCATTGGGTTGATCCCAAAATCTTATTCTGCAACCTGTACCTGTTTTGATCTTGCAATTGAAACCAAATTAAAATGAACACTGCTGAAAAAGAGATGCTCGGAATGTTGAGCTTATTCACTTTTTCCTACCTACCTTATGCTACTGATAATTTTGTCGTTCTAAATGATACAATAATGTCAATGCAGCCAGTCAAGCAACTTCTCTAACAACTCTGCTCTTTCAATGTTTTCAAACAATATCAGAAATAGAACTTGCATAGGCATCATGAAATGCTTCCCATCTTGATCTTCATCACAAGGGGCTTGATAAACATTACACATAACAGAAATAATGGGAATGCATTGTGGCTCTGTGATGAACAATTTCTCCATATAAAGAGCCACCGGATCAAGATAGACTTGACCTATTACTGGATATTCAAATTTAACCAACTCAACTTCATGATTTGTTGTTGTAGTTGTGCTATTTGCATCCTCATGCACTTCCTGACTGTTTGATCATATCCATATCATAACTGTTTTTGAAATTGTTGGGGGTAACTGAAAACTGACTTTGAAAACACACATTATCCATAATATCAGCTATAGGGTCATAACATGTTTTAGATAATGGTGGCATTGGCTCTACTTGTGCTTCATGGCTTACACTGTGACTTTCAACTGGGATCTGACCAAGATTTCCCCTCAAAATTTGAAATGAATTAAAGCACAGAGGCAATGAATCAAGATGGATCAACTTATCACCTGTTTTGGGTTTCATGAATTCATCTGAGGTTTGACATTCAAAAAGGCTCAAGGGTTGCACCTCTGGATCAACTTCTGTGTCATCCTTGTCCTCTTCAATTGATGCATTAGAACATTCCTCTTTCTTACTGTTTACAATCTGTTGGCAATGTTTTCTCAGGAGTGAGGCAAAACATAGGGGCAGATAGTTTGCATTTTCTTGAAAATTTTCTGCATCTTCCTCTTTCCAATCATATGTTGTTGATTGCTTTGAACAATCCACATCTATTTCAGCCTCATGATCATCATCATACGGATCACACTTGGGTAAATCATCTATGGATGAAATGCCATTGAACATGCATATCATGTCAGGAGAATTTTCCACCACCCTCTGATTTTGAACTTCATCTTCGATTATATGGTGAATGGAATACATGAAAGAATCATTATCCAAACCATGGTACCAAGGGTGAGCTGCAAAATGTTTGGGAACAATGACCCTTTCTTTATCTGAAGTCAATGGAACATGATATCTTTGAACATGAAGTTTTTCTCTTATGCTGATCTTTTGCATCATCTCTTTTACAGTATTGGCTAGAACATCTATTTTCACTTCTGAAGATGTCATCCGTTCATTTTTTGTTCTATCTTTCTCTTTTGCCTTTAACTTTGCTTTTCTATTCAACAAGTTAGCTTCCACATAAACTTCAATGTTCTGCATTTCTTCGAGAGTTGCAGTGTTCCTCTCTCTTAATTGGAATGTCGTCTCAGGATCGAAGGCATCTGGGAAATGCAAGTGGGCTGATCCTAGGGGTGGCCTTATATCAACAGGCATTGCATGATATACCTTATTGAACCTTTCTGAAAACTGTTGTACTGTTTCCCCTGGCTGTCTTTTCAAATGGTAATACTCTTCTAGGATGAGAAAAACATTTCTCATGACCACCCATCGATCTAGGAAAGCTTGCACAAACTGATGGAAATTGTTAATGCTTGCAGCTGGGAGATTTTTAAACCAGTTCTTAACTTTACCTTGCAAAGACAGGGCAAACATCCTTATATATACATCGTCAGCTTCAACCTCATAAAGGTCAAGGAAATATTCAAACCTCTGGATGTGTTTTTCAGCAGTAATATTGACATTCTCTCCATCAAACCTGGGCAGATTATTGGTGTAATTTGCAAGGAGATCATGGAGAATAGGAGGCAATTATAGGGGTTTGCATCTGTCTGGGATTTTGGTAGGTACAAGAGGTGAAGCAAGAGGCTTACAACCATCCAGAGCTTTAGCAAGAGTAGGAGATACAACAGGAGGCTTATGTCTCACTCGAACTTCTACAGGTGCATATGGGATGTGCACAGGTGTATGAGTATGTACATAATCTACAATTGGGGATCTGATCTCTTAAGGCGCATTAGTTTGCAGATGATCAATGTAATCTTCAACAATATACTTTTGATCAGGCTTAGAATAAGATAAAACCAAAGATGTCTTGAATGCAATTTGAGCTTGGGTACCTGGTCTTTCTAGGCTGCTTGGCCATGCTTTAGGTTCTTCCTCCAGTGGAGTCTTTGAGTTGGCACTGTTTGGAGATGATTGGAGTCGTCAGGTGAATGATCGCTGCCTTCTTGTGTTTGGTCACTTTCCACCATCAGTGATCAGATCTGGAGCTTTGAAGTGTACTACAGGGGAGAGTCCCCAGTATGGTCGCCATTATGTTAGCACTCTGTAATTTGTCCAAGGCTGTGAAGGAAGTCACAGAAGCAACATCAAAACCACTTTGAGTCAGGGATCTAGCCCTCCGAGACTCAGAGAGGGATCTCTCTGTCAAGTTTAGATTTGTTTGAAATAGGATATTAGGCTAGCTATGTAGAATAAGATATGTTCTTGGAGTTTTCTGGTTGTGATATGAAAATTTAACTTGATCTTTAACCATTACTTGCATGTGAATTTTTAATTGTTAACCATCTTTATGAATGCAAAATTAAAGAACATTCATCAAGCACATGAGCACATAAACATGTCAGCATACCATCTGTGAACAAGAATTGGTAAGAGAGTTCAACAAACTTCCTGGCTACCTCTCTGGGCCACTTTCCAAATGGGAAGGCCGATAGATTAAGTATTCAAATGCTTACAAAGTGACTTTTGATTTCTGTCTTTCATATACAGTAACAGACCTCAACAACAACTGCAAGATGAAATTCTAAGACTTTTAAGTATAAACATGGATACCTTTTTGTGTATCCGGAAGGTTCTGTGAGCACTTTTCTGTCTGGATGCTTGAATGCAAAAACTGAAGTTGGATTTGGAATCCTTGCGAAAAATCGAAACTTTTGAGTATAAACTCGATATATTTCTGAAATTGGACTCCGAATGCCCTTTTTGGCACAATTCCCAATTCTGCCCTGATTGTACAGTCTGTACGGCCTCGGGATGCATGCCAACTCTGTACTACCTCGAACTGCGTGCAAATACCACATCGGTCTGCATGCAAATTCACTTCGGTCACTGTGCAACATCACCTTGATCTGCATGCCTGTCTCTGCCTGCATCAAAACTCTTTCTCCCCCCTCGGAATTCGTGCCCATGCCCCATTTAAATAATTAAAAAAAAACAATGGTTTTTGGGGGGCGCGAGATATGGCCCACGTGCCCTCCGAAATCCCCCAAATCACTGCATCTTTTAAATTATTCACGCCATTACTTGCCACGCCCTGTTGCCGTCCTAATGCACACTTGCAAACGTGAGCTAAGTCCTGCTCACTTAGTGTGCCCTCGAAGACACAATGTCTAAGTTCCTGCCCACACTGTCACCTTGACAGGAACTTCTTCCTTCTAGGCTTACTCCTAGGGAAGCTAAGGGGGGTAGTCCCTAAGTTGCTAAGTTAATTATAAAGTTATGTGTTCTAGGAGTTAATTTCAATTGTTTAAAAGGTTAAGGGGAAATTAGCCTAATATGACAAGCAGCAATGCAAGTGAAAGTCTAAGTCTAAATGTGAAGCATCCCTTTCCCTAAGTCAACTAAAGACTAGTGCCGAAGGTTGGGCAGGGGGTCAACTATGTTTTGGGGTGGTTCAATTGCAAGAAGTATTACAAGTAAATCAACTAAACTACCCCAAACCAAAATTATAACTATACAAAGAATGGTTAAGTGTTGACAAGTTTACAAGATTGACAGATTATTTACCAATATACATCAAGATACACAAATGTACAAGATATACAAGAGATATAGACAATTCACACCCTAAGCCAAGCATGCCCCAAGTGGCACTTACTCCACTTGGATTGCCTTCACTGGCAACTAACCACTCAAGCACTCAAGGATCAAAGCAAGTGATGCCTCCCCAAGTGGGATACTCAATCACTTACTTTATCCACACCACAAAAATGAATTGATTAACAAGATATTCAATATGGCAATCAAATAATCACACCAGCATGAAAGATAAAGACATATAGTTGCAAGTAAATAGATACAACAATGAAATTATCACAAAGTGTGTTTGCCTATCGATACATCTACTTCCCCCAAAAATACACAATGTGATCTATGCAACTAATGTACTTTTTAAAGTATTTTGTATTCCCACCCCCTAAGCTAGATGTGTGTCTCAACTTCTGATTCCACCAAA
>CBVK0100099500.1:0-10447 GCA_900067695.1 Picea abies | reverse complement strand
GCCTAGCTTCCAAGGTCAGCCCGTCGCCACTGCAAGTAAGAAGTAGTCCCAACATGGGATCTCCCCAACGAAATCACGGGACGGTCCCCCGCCACTTCCGCCGGACTGTCCTTCAAACCCGTTTTAGATGATGGAAAGAGATGTAAAAGACCCCTAAAATGTTACTAAGTGTTGTTAGGACCCTCGGGTGGGTCTTTAATATGTGTTGGGTGTATTTTAACAAGTTTTAGGCACTTTTATTTTAGGTTATTAGCGAATGGCCGTGAGCAAATGTATGAAAATCGAGTGCTTGAAAGATTGCAATTATACCACCATCAACATGTAAAGATAAGGGAAATTAGAGCACAATGTTTAGACCATTAATGTAACATCACATGAAAGGAGCTTTAAAAGAGATTTAACCATATAACCATGAACCATGAAACATGTAATGATACTTGTAACAGAAAAGAAAGATGAAACTTTAACCACATAAATGATCTACAACATAAGCATGTGAGAAGGTGTATCAAGTGTATTTGCAATGTGTTAAAGAGTGTGAGAGTTTAAAAGATTAATGAGGCCGTGAGCATATATGTTTAAACCATCACATCTAAACCATAATTGTTATATCATATGTATGTGCCAAAGGTGTGTGATAAACCAAGAGTAGGCCGTGAGCACTTTAGGGATTAAACAAGTAAAGCATTAAACCATTTAAATTTGTGTGACGTGCTAGCAAATAAAGACTAGGCCATGGGCATCATGTGAATGTGTGAGACGTGGGTGCTTATAATAGGCTAGGCCGTGAGCTCATGTGCAAGTTTTTAACCCAACAAGGCCGTGAGCATTAGACCAAGCATGTGAGATGTTAAAGCAAAAAACAAATGTGTGATGTGCCTGAAAGAAACACTAGGCCGTGAGCTTAAAATGGCTAGGCTGTGAGCATAAAATGTACTTTAAATGTGCTCTACAACTTAACCATTATCACATATAAGCTATGCTAAGTTTATGAGATTGAAAGAGCTTTAAGAAATGCAAGAAACTTAGCAAGTGTGAGAGATCTATAAACAATTATCACCTTATATGCTTTAAAAGATTAGCTAAATAACTAAAAAACAATAGATCTAAAACATTAGCCACATATCCAAGTTATCTAACCATTTAACATGTAGAGTATAATCATATGAAAATATTATGAAAGAAACAACTTGTAAATGAAAAACTTATCTAAGATATGATCAACTACTAACCATGAAAATCACCACAAGTTAATTCCTTTAAGCCAAGGCGATTTTGGGGATGACTCCCCCAAGGTGCCGGTAAGTGAAACCAATAATACTAAGACAAACTTGCACATAAAAGGAGGGCTTTGAGTCTTATGTCCTTCACATACATGAAGAGACTAGACAGACTGCTGGCCTACTCCTCAGGCAAGAACTATCTTAGCATTGTTGATCATTATTAGATTAATTTTATGGACACAAATGAAAGAACTTAAAAGAAAACACCACTACTAGGGCCAAGGTGGTGGCAAGCCTACCGGTATTGGCCCAAGAGGGTAGCTTATAGATACAAAGAAATACAAACTAAGCTAAGTTTTATATGAACAAAAGAATGTCTAATCTAAGTTAGGTTATTTTATGAGCTCAAAAGACTTAGAAAAACTTCAGAAATTTAGGGAAAAGAAAGAGAAGAGAGGAGAGATGTTACCCAAACCGAAGAAGAATGAGTTTGGAATCCTCCTAGGTGTTATGAGCAGCTTGTACCTTCAAAATATATCGTTGTCCTGCAAAAACAACAAGCAAAAGCTTGCTGGAAATGCTGCAAAAACACCAATAAAAGTTACAGAAATTTCTGTGTATACACAGAAAATTTCCAGCAAACAAATATGATATAGAAAATATATTTTTGACCTTTCTAAAGTTAATATATAAACTGAAAAATAAGCTGGAATGACTGCAGAAAATTATATGGCAAAGGAAAGAGATTTGGAGTGTATGAGAGTCTCAAGGGTAGACTCCTCTTCGAATACTATCCCAAGTGAAACCCTTGAAGTGACCTGCAAAAGCTTAGAGCAAATGTGCATATGGCATAGATAGTTTTCTTAAACAATCATAGGAAGAGATAACTACAATTCTAGGTTATCCAAGATAAACATAAACTAGCAAGTGATAATCTTCAACTAGTTTACCTAAGCAAGATAACTTGTACCCAAGATCTACTACCATAAACAAATCAACAACAAGTAAGCAATATCACCTCATATGAATGGAGCATAAATGATAACCGTAAACACACCAATGATCCTCCAAAGCTTTTTCTCATTACCAAAATAAGAGAGTGTTGTAGCCACTAGTTTGCTACTAGACCTCCAAGAGCAATGAATGGATGGCAAAATGGCAAGAGCAAGAAGATGGAAGTGTGAGAAATTTCAGCATAATAGTGTTAGCACAAATATTGGTGAGGAAAAAGGGTGAGGAAGGGTTCTACTTATACCTCAAGAGGCAAAGTGAAGGCACTTGGATAAACTCCAAGTGTCAAATCAATAGCTAGAGCACAAATCTCTAAGAGAGGGGCGTCCAAGTTAGGGTTTGAGTCAATCATTGATGAAAGGATGAGGTGGAGGCATGAGAGAGGTTGTCTAACTACCCAAAAAGGGCACACTATTCAAAAGAGGAGGGCCCACTTGCTTAGAATAGCAAGTGTGGTAAGTTTGGGTGAGTTGGGTTATGGTTCCAACCAAAGGGGGCGCACCAACAAGGAGGGCGTGAGGTTTAGTGAGAGGAGAGTTAGGTAAAAGGTTAGGTTTTTGGTAGGTCTAGGGTTTTAGCATGTCTAGGGGAGCACTCCACGTGTGGAGTGTCTCTTGAGGTTTCCAAAGCTGGATTTGGGGGATTTGGTTGTTAGTGGATCGTTTTTCCCCTTAGGGCAAAAATTAGAAAGTGGGAAAAGTGAATTAAGAGGTTGAATTAAGTTGGGAAGAGGTTAGGATGGGTTTGGGTAGGTTAGGAGGGTCTAACTTGCTCATTGCCACCTTAACATCCACTCACTAACTCAAAATTACAATGTTTTATGACATTTTACTAATGTCATCTTAGTAATTAAAATTGTTGTTTTGCCCTAGACTGACTCTGAGTGGACTAAGACATAGTAAACTTAGTCCGACTGAGCTGAAACTTGGTCCATGGGTGTAGGGTGTGCTATTCCATTCATTTTGAGCACAAATACCCCTATCAAAATCCCAAAGATGAAGTTTTTACAATGTTTAGCTCAAAAAATAATTAATTAATTAAAATTTTAAAATTTAATTAAAAAAAAAAAAACCTATCTAGACTCGACGAAATTCCGCAAAACTTCACACACTGCCTGGCATGGCCATTTACAATAATCCTAAGAGGTTACTCAATGAATGAGACCATCAGAGCGCCTTCCACCACTTTGGAGGAAGTCAATGGAGGGAAAAACTCAAGGGAAGTCGGCCAGGAGCTTGTCTGGTTGACAACCTGAGGATAAAAAACCCTCGATGAAAGGAACTCCCCTGATGGATCACCCAAGGTACCTGACCTAACTATGATCCATGCAGACTTATTACATTATAAACCCTCGCAGGGTTGCAGACATTTCGTTTACAAAAATTTAAGTGCTGGGGTATCTGATACCCAAGTAGAACCATAACTGTCTTCAACATAGATAAACACTTCATGGCACATGAGTTGACCACCGTTGCTAAATGGGCGGTCAACATCTGGCTCCACATGGGGACGTGTGGTCGATCAACTCTAACGAGGCGGAGATCATACGAGAATCCAACACCTACAAAAGTGATGCTCACACAATGCTAACACCAAAGAATTTAACATTAGTACATATTCATATACAAATAATGGAATCAATAATATAAACAACATTTACATATTGAAATTTCTAAAGTACAACAATAAAGTTACAACATGAACTATGATACAAGAAAAAATTTCTAAGTACATATTTATATTTACAACAAGAATAAATCTATGATACATGAAATAATTCTAAGTATACAACATAATAAATGAAATAATACAAAACTAAATATACAAGGAGTAGGGTTAGAGATACGTTACAGAGGGTGTCCCTTTGGACACCAAGTTTCTCATCTAAAGAAGAGTTTGAGTTGTTGCCCATTCCGTGGAATATTGATGGGCTCACCATCCAAGTGACTGAGATGAAAAGAATTAGGCCCTGCTATTTCCCTGATCAAATAAGGACCCAACCACAAGCTGTCAAATTTTCCATGTTTTCCTGGTTTTTCTCTGCCTTTATCCCAAAGTAGAACTGTATCCCCAACCATGAAGTCCCTGCGCCTGACTGACATGTCGAAAGTTTTCTTGACTTTACTTTGACTTTTACAAGTCTGATCATATGCCTTTCTTCTGATCTCATCTAACTCGATGATCTGATTTACCCTGTTCTGAAATGCATCCTGACCTGTGGAAGAATCCTCAACTGACCCATAAGTAGGAAGGCTAAGATGTAATGGCAACCTAGCTTCCAAACCATAAACTAATTCAAAGGGACTCTTTCCTGTAGCTGCTTTCTTTGTTATCCTGTCTGCCCATAATGCATGCTTGATTTTACTATCCCAAGATTTCTTGTTTTCACCAACTATTTTCTTGACTATGGTCATTAGGTTTTTGTTACTGGATTCTGCTTGACCATTTCCTTGGGGATAGTAATCTGAAGAATGTGATAAGATAATGCCATACTTGAAACAAAAAGATGATACTTCTGCTGAACAAAAGGCCTTGGCATTATCTGTTACTATTTTTGATGGAACCCCAAACCTGGTTATAATTCTGTCTTCTAGGAAATCCATTACAACCTTTTCAGTTGTTGATTTAGTAGGAATGGCTTCAACCCATTTTGTAAAGTAATTTGTAGCTGTGAGAACCCATGAATAACCATTACTTGAATTATCACTGAATTTTCCGATGAAATCCAAACCCCATTGCTGAAAAGGTGCCTCTACTACAACTGGTTGTAAAGGGAGTGCTGCTATTTTTTGCTTTCCTGTGAAAAGCTGACATGGCTCACATTTCCGAACAAACTGATGCACATCTGAAAATATTGTGGGCCAATAATATCCTGCTCTAAGGATTTTGTGGGTAGTAGTTTTAGCAGCGAAGTGTCCACCACAAAATCCCCCATGGAATTCATCCACTAGTTTCTTTGATTCAATATCATCCACACATCTAAGGATAATTCCATCTGGATTCCTCCATCCTAACCCATCTCTAGTAAGAACATATTTAGCTGATTTTAACCTTAAGGCCCTTTTCTTGTGTCCTACTAGATGGCTTGGACAGGCCAGATTCTTGAGATAATATATAATATCTGCGTACCATTCTACCTGTTCAAGTCTTTGTAAGTTAGGAGGATATTCTGTATTATTAATTTGGCAAACCAAATCCAAAGCCCTTTCATTGATCTCTGTCAACATCTTGGCCAATCCTTGGCCCTTAATTAGCTTTGTAGGTTTGATTTCCAAATCATATTCTTGGATCTTAGCAATCCATCTACCCCTTGAGCCTAATCCTTCCACCTGTGATAAAACATCCTTGACCGATGGACTAGGAACATAACCAATCACCTTGGAATAACCAATGAAGACTCTGAAATGTTTGAGAGATTTGACTAAGGCATAAGCTTGCTTCTTAAACATGGGATACTTTAGTTCTGAATTCTGCAAGGCCCTACTGAAGTAAGCAATAGGCTGTTCATGGCCTTGATCGTTTTTCTGAAGCAACACACCAACAATAGTGTCTTCAGAGGCAAAGGAGAAAATCATAAAGTCCTTATCATAATTTGGGCTAACAAGGACGGGAGCTTCACATATGGCATTCTTAATAGTTTCAAAAGCTCGCCTACTTTCTTCCTTCCATTCAAATTTGACATCCTTCTTAAGAAGTTTATAAATAGGTTTCATAATTTCAGCATAGTTGGGAATGAACCTATGGACAAAGTTGGTTTGTCCTAAGAAGGATTGCAAAACTTTCTTTGAGGTAGGCAAAGGTACCCCTTTAATGGCTTCTACTCTTTCTGGGTCTAACTTGACCCCTTCTTTTGTGATGATGTGGCCCAATAGTTTGCCTTCAGTCACCCCAAAAACTGACTTAGCAGGATTTAGAGAAATCCCATATTCTCTACATCTATCCAAAACTTGCCTAAGGTGGTTAATATGTGTTTTCCCATCCGTAGAAAATACTGTTAAATCATCTTGATAAATTTCAATCAATTTTCCAATCAACCCCCTAAAGGCATAATCCATAGCCCTTTGAAAAGTAGCTCCAGCATTTGATAAACCAAATGGCATCCTAAGATATTCAAAAGTTCCCCATGGAGTAGTAAAAGTAGTTTTATGCCTATCTTCAGCCTTAAGTATGATCTGGTTGTATCCTGAAAACCCGTCAAGCATGGAAATCATTCTTGATCCTGTTACCCTTTGAAGTAAAGTTTCCATCTTGGGGAGGGGGTAGTGGTCCTTTGTGCAAGCCCTGTTCAGATCCTTGAAGTCAATGCAAATTCTGATTTTCCCATTCTTCTTTCTAGCAACAACCATATTTGAGCACCATGAAGAATGTCTAGTTTGAGCAATAATTCCAGCTTCTAACATCTTTTGTAACTCCTGTTGGACCAAAGGAGCTAACTTGGGGTTTATCTGTCTTAATTTCTGTCTAAAGGGTTTAGTTTCTTCCTTAAGAGGAATCACATGCTGGATCACATCCTCCCTATAGACCTTAAGCTCATCATAGTTAAATGCCAAAACATCCCTATATTCTTTTAATAACTTAACAATTTCAACTTTCTCTTCTATAGGGGTAGTTTTGCCAATTTTCACCATCCAAGGTTTTTCATCAGTTCCAATGTTTACTTCCACATGATCACATAATTCTTTCTTAGATCCTTCTTTTTGTTTGTGACCATCTTGTTTGTCAAAATTCCTTTCTAAGGAAACAATTCGCCTAGGAGGCGTATTAACCTTATCAACATTTTCAGTATAGTTACACCCTTCATTCATTGTGTTGAGGCCAAAATCAGAAAAATCATGCATATGGGTCAAGAATTTTATAACCTGTTTATCATCCTCAAAAACCTGCCAGTGATTTTTGTTATCCGGCACTGAAGGTCTGAAAATTACTTCCACTGAAATATTTTCATTAATCAAGCTATCTGAAACTGTAAGTGTTGAAGCTGCTACTGCTAATTCATCTGCCGTAGAATTCTGTTCTCTAGGAATGGCAATAAGGTTTATTGCATCAATATCATTAATCATATCCAAAATTTCATTCCTATAGCCTTTCAATCTCTCAGACTTGCAGGGAAATTTGTTCTTTAATTGTTGAATCACTAAGTCTGAATCCCCCTTGATGCATAGACATTTGACACCTCTATCCTTGCAAAGTTCTAAACCAAGGAGTAAAGCCTCATATTCAACCACATTGTTTGTTGCATCAAACTCCAATCTATATGCAAACTTAGATACTTTACCATTTGGAGCTTGAAGAACAATCCCAACACCTTTTCCCAATCTAGAAAAAGCACCATCAAAATGCATATACCATACTTTATCTAACTCTTTATCTTTAACTTTATCTTCTAGGGGCACAATTGAGTTAGATAAAATGGCATAATTTCCAAGGCTCTCTTCTTCATATACCAATTCATCTATGGGGGCCTCAGGTTTTTCCACATGAACTTTCCTATATATTTCTCTATCCAATCTGAAAGTTCCCCCACTTGGAGTGGGTAAGGTGGCATAAGACAAATCCATTTGTATGTTACCACCCAAATCTGCAGCTGACTTCCTCTTAATCAACATTCCCCATAAGTCAGGAACATCAATCACCACAATATCCATCCCAATGCTAATATATGGAAATGCCTTCAAATACACTTGCAAACCCTTAATTAATCCAAATACTTCTATGGTTTGACTATCCAAGGCACAAATGTTATGGTAAGATCTAGATATCCTTAAGTTCAATTGTTCCATCACTTTCTTAGTCATAACATTTGAGCTTGCTCCTGAATCTAACATGCAGTTGTGTAAGACTTTATCATTCACAAGTAGATACAGGTAGAAAGGCAAGTTCTTCGAATTACTTCTATCCCAATTCTGCAGAATAATTGGTGCATCCTGGTAGGCCATGGCTGGCTGTTTCTGTATAACGTTTTTAGGAGGCTCATGCACTGCTTTAAGTAACTTTTCCCTCTGTGAAGGGATTTTCATGATCTCTGAAACTGGCACTAAAATCTTTGCATTGTTTATCCAACCCCCTAAGTCAATATTTAAATCCACATTGATAGGCTCACTAGACTTAGGAAAAGTTGGGGATACCTTGGGAGTGTTGGTTTGACCCTTGTCTTTGTTTCCACTCCTTTGGTATGTGTAACCTTTATACTTGGCCATTTCAACAATTTGTTGGGGTGTGGGCTTGGGCCCATATTTCTCTGTTGCTTTATCAACATTTCCACTCATGAAGTTTCCATAACTTCCATGATCATAATCATTCATCCAATCATACATCCCCCCATAGTAATTTCTGCCACACATATTAATTTGTTCACTTCCATAGTCACCATAGCAATCTTCTAGAAAAACTGGACAAGTGGATTCCTCATGAAATTCACCACAAGGTCTACAATATGGTATAGATTGATGTTCTACCAAGTTGGTGGACTCAAAAGGATTAGGTGGCCTTTGCTCAATCTGAGGAGGTCTTTGATCATTATGGGGAGGTCTTCTAGGCCATTTATCATTAGGCCTATGTGGAGGCCTATTAGCTTGATTTCTTTCCATGGCTATTAGTCTATTTTGCATTGCATTCATTTTATTGGCATGATTAAATTCCATTTGCTTGATTAATTGAGTTAATTCCTTAATCTCATCGTTTGTTGACTCTTGATCCTTTGGTTCTTTCTTCTTTTCATCATTAACCTTTGAAGAGGAACCTCTAGTAAAACTAGGAATATTTGACTTCCTAGCCTCAAGCAAATTCTGTTCAACCCTCTTGGCTATTTTCTGTGCTTCATCCAAATTCTGAGGATCTTTATCTCTAAGGGCATACCTTATTTCTCCTTCAAAAGCTTCAATGTAATGAATCAAAATAGCAGCATCAGGGGGCTTTATGTCTTTATGAGTACTTTTCACCAAGTTATTGAACTTAGTGTTAAATTCAACCATGGTCTCATTCTCTTTCTTCCGGATAGTGGTGAGGGCATTAAGTTGAAACCTATGTTCTTTCTGATCACCCCATCTCTTCCTAAATTCATCCAATATTTCCTCAAGGGTGCTAAATTTGTCTGCTGGAAAATCAGTGAACCACTCCAAAGCATCACCCTCAAGTGAGTATACAAACAATGTCATCTTCACATCTTCTTCGCTATGACCTCTACAATACAGTTGAACACACTTCTCAAAACTTAGAATGTTGACTTGGCGGTTATAGCATTGTTCCCCTGAAAGGTAGGCAACTTATCAATAGCTTTTTCAGGAACTTGGTGAGGGGCACCTTGGATTGCTGCAAAATTCAAAGGTGTTAAGAAACTACCCATGTTTAAGTTAGGGTTAGGAGAGGGGTTATTAACAGTTGGTTGATTTTTGTTTGGGAACAAGTATTGGATATCAATGAGTGCTTCGTCTCCAAGATTTTCAAGTTGTAGCCTCCTAGGTGGAAGGCGGTTTATCCTCCTCCTATAAACCTGTTCGGGTTCAGGAAAATGACAAAACAATCCTTGTGTAGTCCTCCTAGTAGGATACCTCTTGACATAATTATTCAATGGAGTTGCCACTTGAAAACGAATCACACAAAGCTAGCCAATAAAGGTTCAAAGAATTTTAAAGGACTAAAGTTTTTTATTACTTAGTTCTTAAAGAATAAAGAATAAGTTAAGTCGGTTAGACCAAGGATAAATGACTTATCCCCGGCAACGACGCCAAAGATGTTGCCGTCCTAATGCACACTTGCAAACGTGAGCTAAGTCCTGCTCACTTAGTGTGCCCTTGGAGACACAATGTCTAAGTTCCTGCCCACACTGTCACCTTGACGGGAACTTCTTCCTTCTAGGCTTACTCCTAGGGAAGCCAAGGGGGGTAGTCCCTAAGTTGATAAGTTAATTTTAAAGTTATGTGTTCTAGGAGTTAATTTCAATTGTTTAAAAGGTTAAGGGGAAATTAGCCTAATATGACAAGCAACAATGCAAGTGCAAGTCTAAGTCTAAATGTGAAACAACCCTTTCCCTAAGTCAACTAAAGACTAGTGCCGAAGGTTGGGCAAGGGGTCAACTATGTTTTGGGGTGGTTCAATTACAAGAAGTATTACAAGTAAATCAACTAAACTACCCCAAACCAAAATTATAACTATACAAAGAATGGTTAAGTGTCGACAAGTTTACAAGATTGACATATTATTTACCAATATACATC
>CBVK0100099499.1:0-21146 GCA_900067695.1 Picea abies | reverse complement strand
TGAAAGAAGGACACGAGAAAGGTGAGATTCTTTTCATGTCACAAGACTACCCACTATGCTAATCATTGTCCAAATAAGAAGAAGAATAAGTCGGAACCAAAAATGTCAGCATTAATAGAGATTGTTTATTTTGCTAAGAAATATGAGAATGAGTTTTCTCTCATGACTAGTCCCTTGGGTAGTGTTTTCCTAGTGTTTGAGGACATTGAATTATGGTTCGTGGACATTGGATCTTCCCGACATTTGACGGGTATGAGGTTAGTGTTCCTGAGTCTTTCAGAAACAGACTCAGACTGTTGTGTGGGTGTTGGTACTAGCCCACAACTTGTAGTGAAGGGGGTTGTAAGTGTTAGATTCCAGCTAGAGTCAGGAGGCTTTTTGGAGGTTTTCGAAACATTGTATGTTCAAGAGATGACAATTAACTTACTCTCAGAGTCAGCTCTCGAGGCTGATGAATTTGGAGAGGCATTCTATTATGGTCGGGTATTTCTATATCCAGAGGGATCTACTCCAGACATAATAGTGATGCTTAGTTTAAGGTATGAGAGGTTTTACAGGTTGTTGGGAGGACCTGTGTTGGGGTCCAGTGGATTTCAGGATTCTTATTCTGTGTCGGAGAGTGGGTAAGTGGCATGAGAGAGAGATTTGATACCGGGGACTCATTCCTCTTCTGGGACTCTCAAATGATTCAATAGGCATGATTCGACACAAATGGATGCTTAGGAGAGTGTGCAGTCTCCTAGGATTGTGTATTCAGTTCGTGGAACAATAGCAGTAGAAACAGAGGCTTCGAGTACAGTAGGAGTAGTGGCTTCATGTTCAGAGGGAGTAGAGACTTCTCGTACAGGGGGAGCAACTATGTCAGTTGATGAGTTGGAGACAAATTCTGGTTGTGATAACATAAGCACCTCTCTCACTAAGAGAGAGTGTTAGATTTGGTAGCTCGAAGGTACTTCTGCATAGGCGACGCCCAACATGTGGAAGTGACCAAGCACATTTCTCCCTTGTGACTTTATAATGTGTTTTTATAAAGTAACTTGATAAAGTGATTTTATAAAGTTGGTTTTTTAAATTTTAAAGTGTAAAAGTGGCTTTATGATGTTGTGGGTCACTTTAGTGACTTAAGTGACCTTAAAAATGATTAAGTCATGACCGTTTATCTCAAGGGAAAGTGAAGAGTCACTCAAGGGAGATCAAGGGTTAGAGGAGTTACACTTTGAAATTAGATAAAGGAAGCTCATGAGGGAGAGAGGGGTGCACATATTAAGGAGAGCTTGCATGGAATGTGAAGGGTCACATTGTCTAAGAGAGAAAATTAGTGCTTGGAAGGAAGATACTTTTTGTAGAGGGAGTTGGTACACATCCCTAGGAGAGGGATTGACATGCACTCGAAGGAGGAAAAGTTAAACATTTTTATTAGTTCATACAACTAGTACAGTGAGGTCGTACAACAATTGAGGCTGGCTGTACAACAAGAAAAAGAGGCACAAAAATCAAGGTGCCACTTCTATTCTAGTTGACATGATTTCCGAAGGTTTTTTTGTTCAGAAAATCATACAACTATGTACTGTACATAACAACATCGTTCTGGCACATTTTCCAAGATATTTAAGAAGCTTTTGTTGACTATATTGGGTCATGGAGGCCATACAGTAGGGGCACGAATTTCAAGGCTAAGTTTATGCATTATTTTGCTGAGAAAAAGTTGTTGGGAGTGTGAGATAAGTTCAGTGAGTATTTGTTGAAATATTTACTACTGTAACTTTGGGTTCTATGTTTTATTAGCCGCTGCAACTCTGAGTTAGTTTCTATTGCAACTCTGATTTATTTTTTTTATTTTCCTTCCCTAAAGTTGAGTAAGAAATTTTCTCCTTAAATTTGTCATCTTTCCTGTGTATTCTTCAAGGGGCATTTCCCATAATTTATGGTGCCAAATGTGTGATTTTGTTTGTTCTTATGAATTATTTCCACTGCTAATTTAGTTTTAGATCTACATCATCTGGTGTTTCTGCTCATTAACTATAGTTTTGTATTGGGTTTTAATACTTTACTATTGAAACTGAATAGGAGGTTGAAATCTAAGTTTGATATACTGAGTTTCTGAGGTATTTTTAACACTCATGACTCTCTCCTTCTCACATGTACTTTCCCACTAGGACCTTCTTCACCAATTCATCACCTTCCCTAGCAATTCCCTACCCTCCTCTTAGATTATTTAGCTCCTTTATCTTTTAAATCAACTCCAAGATTGACCTCGTATGACCATAAGGACCTCGTATGACCATAAGTCACCCTATTTTTTACTGTCATTTCATTACATACGTACTCCTTACTTAAACATATAATTTGTATCCTCCATATAGGCCTTACCAAATCCCTACCCACTCATTCCATTCATACCACCTATGACTAGCCCATCAACAAGGATTATGGTCATCCCCCTCAAACTTGCCAATGTACCTCTCCTTCTTCTCACCAAAACAACCCTCTACCTAGTGTTCCATTTGTTGTTTCTCAATTAGTATCACACAATCATCTTTCACCTTCATTTCCATGACATCCTCAAGATAAATATATAATAGATCTTCTCAAAAATCTTAGTACATTGTGCATCGTAATCATTCAGGAGACCACAATTACCCTTGTAGATCCATTTCTGGTTGATATTGAGCCTCCCGATCTAGTGCATCATAGAGAGGCACACATCTCCAACCATGTTTCTTCAAGCCATATTGCTCACAATATTCACATCTATTTAAATGATCAGATGGGTGTACTTCTCCAAACACGCCATTTCTTTCCCACAGGACTCTCACATGTATCTCATATTTGATCCAATGAAGGACACACTACAAACCTAGTTTAACCTCCTCATAATTTGCTTGAATGACTCATCTCTCTACTTGTACATACCAATATTGTTAATTCCAAGGAACCTAGACATTTTTCCCCACCCTCCTAGTTGTGGGTATGAAACCTTCCATGCATTTCTGAATGATAAGCCATCCATGGAACCTACCAAATCCATTTCTTTCAAAGTACATTATATTATAACCCCATTCTTTACAAAGAAATTGTTTCCTATAATGGAAAAATATTAAGTGGCACATATGGATAGTTAGGGTTACATGTACTCTTACAATAAGGAGGTATCCCTCTTCTTATATATTAGCGTCATTGGTATGGTCCACTATATCTTTTCCTTATATCATAATTATGCACATATAATTACATCTGAATATACAACTACAAATAAAATGTGTGGATTGTGGTAATAGTATATAATAATATTATCATTAATAGGTTGTAGGTTAGGTCTTGGTCTGAAGGCCATGTGGATATGGTAAGATTGGGTGCTTGTGGGTACATTGACTAACACTATCACTCCTCGTCTCTTTTATATTTTATTTAATTAATCATTATTTATATAACTATTAGGAACATGTTTCTTCTTGGCCTTCCAACGATGGTTTTTTAAGATACAGGGTTTTGTCCTCTTATCACCCAATCTACCATCCTTGTGTAAATTCTATCAGAAGGTGAAAGACAATTGTAACTATTTGAATTACTTTCCGATGTCACCTTAGCAATTGTAATTCTCTTCATTTTAGTGAAGTATGAGATCCAACACAAGGGAGGCTTCCCTATCAACCTCAAGGAATCTTATATCAAGACAAATAGAGTCATGACCTCCTATTTGGTCACTTAATCACACCAACACTTAGGTCAAGGTTGTGAAAGAAAGTATACGGTGGTTTAGTGAATCAATTTCTATATTTTCATTAATGAAGTATACAAGGTAATAGATAATATCTAGAAAGTCAAAATAAGTCAAGGATATGCCCCAAGCACTACAAATCAATAAGAAAATTATTGCTATCATAAAACATCTATTTTAAGATTATTACATCAACAATAATATAAGTTACAACATCATAAATATAATATATTTTAAAACCAATAGGCATACAATGAAATAGGGTTGAAAGTGCAAGATAAAACTAGGGATTTAGATAAAGAAAAATGATTTCTAAATGTAAATGGAATGAAACAGATTTAAAACCTCCAAGACATCAAACCCCAACAAGATGAAAATTGCAAAACAAATACAGTAAGTGATTTCAAGGAATATTCCAAGGGTGATATATTCCAAGAAACCCTATATGTCAAGAAAATAAGAGGTTAGAAGTTGAGGTAAGTCCCAATATAACCATAAAACATCAAAGTAGAGGTAAAACTAGGGTTTAATGTCACTTACATGAGAAAAAAGACTAGTGTTGTCTAGCTTATTTGGGCATATTAAGTCAAATGATGCACTTTCTTGGAGAGCAAAGGAAAAAAAAACACCTAAGAATTAAACCTTAGAGTAGTCCACCAGAAACCTTAGGTATTAATCCTTTACGATGGAGAATCAAGGTAGTCCACTATAAACCATAAGAGGTGATCCTATGTGTTACAAGATCCTTTATAAAGAGATCAAAATGGATCTTGGGTAAAATCCTAGGGTAATCCACTACAAACCCTATAACTTTAACCTACAATAATAAGACTAGGGTAGTTGACTACAAACCCTAGAAATATCCTTATGTTCTTTAAAAATATTTAACAAAATGATTATAAGGGAAGGTAGCCCACTACAAACCATCCTAGGGTTTGAAGAGAAGATTTATTCAAGAAAAATAAATGATAGCATGAAATATCACCACTTTGATAAGGAATTCACTTAACACATCAAGAGATATACCATCAAAGACTTAGAAAGAGAACTTACTAGGTAAATCGATGAGCGTTCAAGAAACCCTAACCGTAAAATCATTCACAAATATTGAAAAGAATCCACAATATCATCTCCAAGACAAGGAGAATATTTCATCCATAGTAAAACAATAAGATATAAGACATATGTAGTAATTATTCTCTATAAGTTGAGTTATGTAATATAAAATGGAGTGCTACCTCTATACATATGAGGCATCCAAGCACCATATCCCTCTATAAAGCCCCTAAAATATGAAAATCCATGAAACAAGGTGGATAGGTCTTAGGACAACCCCAAACAATTCCTCCTAAATAAATATACAATTATAAAACATCAAAATGTCCTCTCTCAAATCCACATGTGTGGGTGTAATGGGATCCAAGAAGGTGATGTTGTCCTCTAGTGGAGTACAAAAGCCTCCAAAAGTCATGTCTCTCCCCAAAATTGCAAAGTATCTTCAAAGTTTATGCCTCCTAACTAAGAAGGTCACATCCTCTCATCAAAAGCTTCCAACTCATCAACCATGTTCTAGGTCAGCATAAGGAAAAGTCATATCTCCCTCATGTACGATGTCATCATCCATATGTGCAATGTACCAATTTTCAAGCATGGAATAATCATGGAAAGTGGTCCATAACCTCTCCAAAGAGGTCTATCATCATCATCTAATGTCGCATAATCAACCCAGTCCACAATGTCCTCAAAGGGTGCATGACATCATCAGGGGATTCAGATGGCATGACCAAATAAAAAATTCTAGATACAAGATGTGTGGGGATGTATGAAAGGGCATGCCAAGTCATCAAGTAGCTTAACACACATCATCAAGGACTGATCTTCCTCAATATAGCGTGCAACTTCCAAGGTAGAATTATCAATGCATCCTCTATAGCACCATCTCAAGGTATGCATCATCATCAAGAAATACCATATATAATTAGGTAATACCAACCATTATGGATACAAGAGATATGAGAATAATAAAAGTAATCCACAACTTAATACAAAATCCATGTAATAAATTCTCTTTAGGTATCGTATTCGAACTTCATACTATCTTAATAATTTATGCAATTTGTTGAGTTTAGGTATGGGAGGACCATGGAAAGAACCTATTAGGTGTGTCACTACCAAAGTTAGTTACTAATAAACCCATCAAAGTGTAAGTATAATTGAATTATATGAGATGGGGTTTACTTCATGGTTTTGGTGTCATTGACATGCAAGGCCAAGTGTGAAGTTTATATACATGAGCGCCTTTGTAAAGGGAGTATTTGGTGCATTGAGTTAACCTTTCCTCCACACTATATCTTTCCACGCCTCTTCTTTCCTTTTGATATTTATGTATTTCTTTGCAAGACCCTTTTTTAGGTTTATGCATTTATCTTACTAGGATCCAATTAAGTCTTTTTAATTTGATATGCATTTAGTGCAATAGGATATGGGGTGATGGCCTCATAGTGAGGGGGTAGATCTCAAGCTGATCTTTGGATTTTAAATTATCATTTGTATGCCATTTCACTTTTCATTCTTTTACTAGCTGCATCAACCTCTGACATTCAACCCCCTTCTTTTGATAGGAGTATGAAGGTAGGACATCGGGAGTAATATAGATGGAATGTGTTAGGTATGGAAGGGAATGGTACATTACCCCTATCGTGGCCTCCTAGTGGTACGTTTATTCCCCAATAGTGACAACAATTAACTAGGATACATATGATGGAAACCAAGTTGAAACAAAGAAAAAAACATAACTTGCAAGTATCGTGATCCATCATCTAACTTGAACCCATTATCCTCACCTAAATGCCTAATGTATTAAATATATTACTTTGTATGAAACGATGAGTAATGTACTTCATGTGTGATAGACCGCCATCATTAGTTGAACCTAGTAATCAAGTGAATAACCTGAGAAATGATGAGGGAGGAGGCATCTAAAGGGTTGTTGTTTGTGGAGAATGTTGATCATCATCTCTAGGATCGTTATTTTCAATGTGGATCATGGAGAATTATTTCCTCTAGTTATCGATAGGTGAGAGCGAGTAACATCTAGCTCCAACATAGGGACATGTACACACCGTAGAGTGCATGATAACCTCATAATCTATAACACTCCAAGACACATAATCTAAATCACTCTAAAAATATCCTACTACATTCTAACATAAAACTATCAGTAACAAAAGGGAAAGGGCATAAATCCACCCTAATTTATGAAAGGTAAAAACAAAATGTAAAAAACAAATTTATTTTCATGCATATATAAATTTTATATTGTAACATGTATAAGGTGACATGAATGCATGAATAAATCAATTATATATATTTTTATAATGTAAGATATAAATATATTATATATTTTTTCATAATGTTAAATTCTTAATGTTTTATATAATTTTTTTTATAAAAAGTTCAAATACTACTTCATTATCTATCAAGATAGATAATTAATAAATCTCTTTGGAAAAATAATTTTATAAATATTTATAAATAATTTATATATTAAAATGAATTATCTTTTTGTAGTTGACATGTGAAAATTGTCATTAGTAGACTATGAAATATATAATCAAGATGCTTTCTCAAATAAAAATAACTCTCGTGTAGATTATAAAATACATAATCGAGATGCTTACATAAACAAAGGATGGTCATTTGTAATGTATTTTTCTTTTGAACGGTGCAAATAAAATATCGATTCATCTACACATTGACTCAGATCTACACATTCATCTTGGTGATAATACCAAGTATGCAATGTGGGGTTTGGGGATAGTGCAGTTCCAAATTGAGTTAGGGGGTCCTTTGGTGGACAGGAGGTACTCTATGTACTTGACCTGAAGAAGAGCTTATTGTCCATCTCATTCATGGAGGACAAAGGTGATGAGGTGAAATTTTGAAAGGGGTATGTGTTTATTCACCCAGAGGGAGCCAGTCCAGACACTACTGTGATGATTGGAGTCCATGATGGAAACCCTTATAATATTGAGGGCCAACCCCCATAGACATTCTTGCACAAAAGTGAGAGCTTGTGCGATCTGTGGCACGAGATGATGGGTCATATCCATCACAGAGCACTACCATTACTGAGGCAGATTGTCACTTGTCTTCCAGAATTCATTATGGACCAACATGGGGTGTGCAAAGGTTGTGCACTTGGAAATAATGTGAAGAAAATATTTCCTAGTAGTGAGACTCGATCCAAGGGCATATTAGATAGGATCCATTCAGAGGTTGGAGGGCTTATGTTAGTAGATTTAGTGAAGGGAACATCCTACTATGTGACCTTCACTGATGATATCTTTGGGAAGACTTGGATCTACTTAATGAAGACCAAAAACTAGGTATTCAGTCACTTTTGAGCCTTCAAATATTAGGTGGAGAACATGACAAGAAGGAATATCAAAGTGTCGATGATAAATAATGAGGGTGAGTTCACCTCTACATAGTTCAACAATTTCTGCAAGGAGTCAGGTATCAAGAGGGAGAACACAATGGCCTACAACCTATAGGAGAATGGGGTTGCAGAGATAGGTCTATCATTAGTGTGGTGAAGTCCATGATGCGTAGTCAGAGTTTTCCTATGTTTATGTGGGAAGAGGGATACACTACAACTGTGTATTTGTAAAACAGGATCCCACACTGCGTACTAGAGGGTAAAATATCAGAGGATGCATTCACAATAGGCATGATTTTAAGGATGAAAATTTATATTAAAATGGAGAAACCTAGGCTAATCTTACTAGTCCTTAATATGCAAAATGTAAAAATTTTGGCTATAGTTTTGTAAAAATATTCAAATTTAAAAGGATTTTATAAAATTTCTATAAATTTTTGGCAATTTTTAAGGTACAATAATTTTATTCTATGGAATTTGGGAGAACCAGTTTAAGAAAAAATGGAAATTGGTGAATCTTTTTCTTTGGAAAAACCATGGAAAATTAGCCCATTTGTGAAATTTATCCCCTAAAATCATCTATGATTCACATAAAGTGTAACTATGATAGGACATCTCAGGATTTTTAGGTTTCTACTCTACATCCTCATTCCTGTGGAGAAGAGGAAAAAGTTGCAACCCTCGGGGAGAGGGGAATTGCAACCATCGGGGAGAGGGGAATTTTGGTGGGGTACAATAAAGATTCAAAGGCCTACAACGTGTTCTTTCTAGATCAATGCAAGACAATGGTGAGTTGAGATGTCACATTTGAGGAGAAATTGTCATCTATGAAATCTCAGGACCTACCAGTAGTTGTAGAGGGGCCACAATAGGTGGGCCTAAAGGATGAGCCGAGAGTAGAGACTTCCAGTGAAGGGATCCAAATTCCAGTGGAGGTGGAGGAGAAGTCAACCCCTTTGACTTTATTCAGGAGGCCAAGGTGGTTTGAGCAGACCATGCAGGATGCTCAGGAGAATGTTGAGCCTCCTAGGTCCACATTTAGGGAGAGAATACCTCCATGAAAATTTCCGCAATATATGTACTTGATGACCAACAACATAGACTCATGGCACTCAAAATTAGAGGAAGCATCCAACCAATAGGTGTGGAGAGATGTCATGGTGGAGGAGCACAACTCCATCATGAGGAATGATTTTTCGGAGACTGTTTCGAGACTAGAGGGGAAGTTAGTTGTGAATTCCCAATGGATTTATAAGGTAAAGCATGTGAAAGATGACAGTGTGGATAAGTACAAGGAAACAATTGTGGCTCATGGGATTTCTCATAGAGAGGGAGTAGACTATGAGGAGACTTTTGATCCTATATCCAGATACTCCTATATTCAAGCAGTTATCTCTATAGCTTATGAGATGGGATGGACATTCCATTAGATGGATGTGACGAACACCTTCCTCAATGGAACCATTTGGGAAGAGGTATACATTGATAAGACATAGGGTTTTGAGGTCCATGACACAGAGAAACATGTATCTATGCTTAAGAAATCCCTGTATGGACTCAAACAGGCACCTAGGGCTTGGTACTCCAGTATCAACAATTCTTTGCAACACATGGGCTTCACCAAGAGTGAGGAGTATCCCAACCTATACTTATTTTTTGTTGGATCTGAGATCTTCATCTTGGTTTTGTATGTGGATGATCTCATTCTGACAAGTGAAAATATTTTGATTGTAGGTTGTAAGTCAGATCTAGTGTCAAAATTTGAGATGAAGGAAATTGGGTCGATGCATTATTTTCTGGCACTTGAGGTTTGGAAATGATCATGTCAAATCTTCCTCGGATAAGGGAAGTAAACTTTAGATCCTAAATAGATTTAGGATGCAGGATAGAAAATCAATGGCCACTCAAAATGGTGACTAACTTGAAGAATATTGATTCTTCGGTTTTAGAGTTTGCAAACTCCAGACAATACATGCAGTTGAATGGCTCGTTGATGTATGTGGTCAACACTTGACCACATATTTGTTTTTTTTTATTCCTTGAGCATGTTCATGGTGGAGCTGAGGGAGGTTCACTGGGAGGAATCAAAGCACGTGCTTAGATACTTGCAGGGCACAATAGGATATAGATTGTAGTACCTTGGTGGAAATGGTGTGATCTTGCAGGGGTTCTCCAATTCAGATTAGGAAGGAAGTGATATAGATCATAAGAGAAATTCTGGGTACTGCTTTAGTTTTGGGTTAACAATCATTTCATGGTTCAGTAGAAAGTATACTTCATTAGTGTTGATTTCAGTAGAGGTAGAGTACATGGTAGCCAGTCTAGCTAGGTGTGAAGCCATCTGGATTCACAAGCTACTCACAGGATTGTTTGGTCGAAATCTTCAGCTGACAGTGATCCACTGTGATAACCAAAGTTGCATCAAAATCTCACGGAATCTAGTTTTTCAAAAAAAGTCAAAGGACATTGAAATCAAGTACCACTTCATAAGAGATGGGATGCAGAAGGGAGTATTTCAACTCCCATATATTCCTACAGAGGAGTAGTTGGAAGAAATTCTCATCAAGCCCTTGGTTAAGGAAAAGTACATATTTTTAAAAGACAATATTGGAGTGGTGGAGAATACCTTCCTCGCTAAGAGAGAGTGTTAGTGTTTGTATCTCAGATACGTATTTTTGCAAGGGCGTCTACATGCGGAAATCATCATTAAATGTATCCTATACTTTTCCTATAATTCACTTTATTAATTTATTGATAAAGTGAATGCCTTTTTATAAAGTGACTTTTAATTAATAAAGTAACCAAGTTAAATTCATTTAATGATTTAATTAAAAGAGATCCATTGATATCATGATCTAATATAGACCGTTGAGATTAGGTAAATTGCTAGAAATAAAATACATAGAGGCAAAGGAAAATACACAAGGATTTTTTCATTGAACAAGTCACGTGAGGTGAAGAGAAAAAAATAGATTTGATTTTTCAGCATGGAGAGAAAACAAAAATAGTAGCATGCTTTCCAAGGTAGGTCACACACTTCCCGAGGTTTGAGGTAATACATTTTTTTAGGTAGCACAAATTTTGAGATAGCACATCTTTCGAGGCAGAAGAAATTTCAAGACATTACGTCTTTTGAGGTAGCATGTCTTTTGAGGAAGCACAAATTTTGTGGTAGCACATCTTTTGAGGCAACATCATTTTTGAGTCAACACATCTTTTGAGTTAGCATAGTTTTCAAGGAAGCATATATTCTGTGGCAACATCTCCTTCGAGGTATTTGCATTTATTTAAGAAGGCACATATTTGTATGGATCTATACAGACAACCTCAATGATCAGAAGCACACAAATTGACTCAATGTTGTGGTTTAGTTTTTCATATTTGGTTTGTGGTTTTACTTTTTCATAGGCATTTTCTCTATGAAGGGGGATCTTGTAAGTTTTGATGCTATTTGACGAAGAACTTATTTGGAAGAGAAGATAAAATATTACGTACTGTGTGATTGTTTTCTCAACTTTTTTTACTGAATGGAAGAGTTAATCATTTCAACAAAATATTTAGATTTGATATATTTACTTAATTAACTGATCTAGAGAAATTAACAAAAACCATATAACATTATTTAAAATATCTATGAAAGTACATGGTTAAAAGTGTTGTTCCATTCTTTTCATACGACTAAAAATATCATATGTATGTGTGTGGGCATAAAAAATATAAATATCATATATATGTGTCAGTGGGATTAAAAAATGATAAATGTTAAAAATAACACCTAACCTTCAAAGTTATTGCTATGTCACAATTACTCAAATGAATTGAATGTGGAAATAAATGTTTGAGATTTCTCCCTCTCTAAAAAGTTTAGATAATTGTCTTTTTTTTAAGTTTGTATATACACAATGTGATTGACTTATAAGCAAGAATAAATTGTTAATTATTAAATATTTTGATGGATTTAAGTGCAGACATTTTTTTTAAAATTCTTTTGATGCAAGCATTTTCATATAAGCATTAATATTATTTTTCATTAAAGATTTAGAATCTTAGAGTATAACTTATTGTTACCATTAATGCTTTGTTTAGTATGAAAAACCTGTGCTTGGGTTGAATTAAAGAATGACACTAAGTTGAAAATATAAAGAGATTCATCATGGTTTTAAATGAGACTATTGGTATGAAATAGTGATCTAAATTTTTCAACATTTTCTTATCAATTCGAGTAATTAAACTTATGAGGCACTAACATTATATGTGGAGAAGGCTCAAAGTCAAGAATTAATTCCTATGTTCACATTCATTTAGATTTGACCATTAGATGGTAGGGATTCAAATTGTATGAAGTCACACTTTGTTCTTATTGACAAACACACTTTGTTTTGGCCAACTAAACTTATGGAATCAGTAAGGAATCTTCTTAATTGTGAATAAAATGCTAGCTGAAGATAAACTCAAAATTCTGAAATGAATTTACAAACAAGAAAAACTACAAACTCTATTTATTCTTCAGGTATATTTTGTGAGAACTATTGGTATAAAATATTATATGGAAGAGAATTATAATGTTTGGTTTCATTTACATCATCATCCTAAAAAATTACTCAACATACATGAAGAAACAATGTCTGCAATATAGAATTATGATTCTACACGAAATTATAATGAATGAAAAACAAGAACGAATATGAAAGAAATTAATAGTAATTACTTTCAACATACATGCTTCTTAAGGATAAAAAGATCACATACTAGGGGCCCTCCTAGATATGATATTGATTAAACTCAGAACTTAAAAGAACTTCTAACACATGAAATGACTTAGAAATTTCTTATATTGATTGTAAGGAAGATATTAAAAATTACAATTTATGTTTAGGTTCATAACCATACTCTTAGTAACTCCCTATTCTCCATTTTTTCTCTTTTATATCGTCTACAATCAAATCAAATACATTTTTTTTTTCAAAAACAAATCACAGGAAATATGGCTCAGATCTCCATTATAGTGTTAGACATGGTTGTTCCTTGATATTCTAGATTGGGTCCTTGATTTTCCAATGAGATTATCTGCACTCTACACTTATAGAATCAAATCTTCAATTCTCTAAGTGAACTGTGGATTTCCTGTAATAATGGTCTGCAGATTTCTTGTAATAATGGCCTACAGATTTCCTGTAATAACATCCTATATATTTTGACCATCATTGAATCTTATATGTTGAATTTCCTCGAGATTAGAATATAAATAAATCATGACTTCCTGTTATTGGTGAAGTATCTCCAAGTCGAAATTTCCCCTAGAGCAAGTGGAGCTATGTCAACCTGTAATTCCTATAACATCTCATGAAATAGAGTAAATTCCCGTAATAATTGGATTATAGGTATGTTTACAAAGGAAAACATATTTTAATGTTATTTAAAATAATAAAACAATATTTATTCTCAATTGAAAACTTATTACATTATTTGCACTCATTATGACATTAACTAGGTTAAAGTAGGAAAAAATAATGGTTTTCATGGTCAAAATGAGGGAAAATGGAGAAAAATGGAGTTGCAAGAGGAGTCTAATATAACACCCAACATCTCCCCCAGATAGAGGATATGGCATGCCCTCATGTATATTATTTCCTTGTAATTACTGATCCAAATATTCAAGAATGTGTTTTTGGAGTTGTTTAATTGTCTTCTTGTTTTGAAGCAATCGTTGTTGAGGGTCCCCCATTTCTGATCTTGTTCTTATTTATCTTATTATACAACCTTTTATTTTTCTAGATGGTTTTCAAATTTTGGCCGTACCATGTCCTTGCATTCTTCTTAAGATTCTTGTATTTCTTCTTGAATTCATCATATTTTCCTCTTAACTGGACATTTTGTTATTTTACCTTCTCCCTTTCTTCTTTGAATGCCCTATCTAAATTTTCTAGTACCAATATGGTTTTCTTTAATTTATCTATCCTCTTCTTATTTTTTCTCAATTTAGCTTTAATTTCATCAACCCTAGTCTCTGTACTAAGAATTTGTTCTTCTTCATTTGTATCAGGAATACTTGCTTAGGAATTTCATCAGATAAAGGTAATTGTTCTAGAATATGGGCAACATCAAACATTTGTTCATCCTCCTTGGATTTTATTAAACTCCTCTCTCTACGCCTTTTGAACAAATTAGATAAAGTCTCTTAGTCTTATAAGTTCTCTTGGTATTCCTAATCGTCACTATCTTCTTGGTCCTCATGATCTTCCTATTCTTCATGGTATTCCTATAATATAATGGCAGAATTTGTTTATTGCATAGATAACTTCCAAAAACTCCTTTTCTACGATTGTATAACTAGATTCGGCAGGGGTTAGATATTTGTCGACAAAATAGATCTCATAACGTTGTTGTTTCTCTTTCTATCTCAAAACTACTCCTATTTTTGTCTCTAAGGCATCTATTGATATGTGAAAGGGAAATATCCAATTGGGCCCTCTCAATACTAGAGTTGTAGAAATATTTTTTTTTAATGCATCAAAGGAAACTTGGCAGTTACTGTCCTAGTAAAATTCAACATCTTTTTCTAATAATTTGAATAAAGGAGATGCAATTTTAGTGAAATTTATTTTGAATTTTCTATAGTACCTTGCATGACCAAGACAATTCTTCACATCGTTTTGAATGGATGGAAAGGTTAAATTGAGAATAACCACAATTTTTTCTGGATCTACCTTAACACCTGCAACTAAAATATGATGGCCAAGCACAATACCTTAAGTATGCATCATAAAACATTTCCATTTGTTAGAGTGGGGTGTGTTTCTTGGAATCTATTTAAAACTTTTTCCAAGTTCTCTAAATCCTCCTCAAAACTATCTCCATAAACTAAAAAGCCATCCATATACACAACTACAAAATAATCTACCAAATAAAAAAAAATGGCCAAGCTTGCCCTTTGAAAGGTGGCTGGTGCATTACAGAGTCCAAAGGGAAATGCCTTGTAGGCATAGCTTCCCCAAGGAAAAATGAATTCCATTTTGTATTGATCTTCAAGTGCTATTTTTATTTGGCTATAGTCATTGAAACCATCGAGGAAAAAAAAATATTTCTTTCCAATCAATGTGTCCAGAAATTGGTCGATGAAAGGGAGAGGGAAGTGATCTTTCAATGTGACCTTGTTGAGTTATCAATATTCCCAATAAAAGACTTTAAAATATTTCTGCAATACAAAAATTAATATTTTTTTGTTGTGATTCATCAAGATCGGGGTTAATGTTTATGTTCTTTCCAGGAAAATAATCAATCACTTTATTACACGAATTAGATAAAATATTGACATGAAATATGGAGTCAAACAAAGATGTTAAACTATCAATGGTACAATTTTCCTGAAAATGTTGTCCCAATAGAAAATCAACATAAATTTGCTCATAATTCATTGTAGAAATTTGTTCAAAATTTGATGATGAAGCTTGCTTAGATTCTGGTTCAGAATTTGATGATGTCTGCGATGATGTTTTCCACTTAAAATACAGAGGAGAATCAAGATAAGATATGTAATGATTGAAGTGATTATCATCTATATTTTCTTTAATGTTTAGAGCTTCAACAATTGTTAAAACAAGATGAATTATTTCATTTTATGTATTTGTGTCCTCTATCCATTTAATTTTCTCCAACTCATTGAATGATTTAGCTGGGGGGTATAGTTTAGTCTATTTTACATTAGAACCATTTTTTATTGTCATGTTTCCCAAACAACAACCAATGTATGCATCAGTGGTTTCCAACCATAGTCTACCCAGTATTAATGAATGTGATTCTAAACCAGACTTTGGTTGTAGGATCATAAAGTCTACTAGGTAATTCCACGAATCAAGTGAAACAATGATATCTTCAACTATACTCTCGGACTTAATCTTCGATCTTCCCACTAATTCCAAAATCGTAAGGGTAGGTTTGAGATTTTCAATGTTCATATTTTTCATGGTTTCCAAAGTCATTATGTTTATTCCAGCACCTAAATCATTGAGTGTATTTGGTATGGAAACATTATTGATAGATGATACATAACAAACGATATGATTGGGTCAACGTACTTTTCTGAGATTGTTTTTTTAGTTATTAAACTTGCTAAATGTCCAATCACTTGTATAGTTTGTGGGTCATTTCTTTTCCTAGTAGTCTTTTTATTGCATATTTCCCTTACCATTTTTACATATATTGGAATCTATTTAATGGCTTGTAGTAAGAGAATTTTTGTATAGATATTTTTCAATTCTTCCAAGATATCTAGATTACATAAAATCTCCGGGATTTCTTGTTTTTCTATCAGTAATGTCTCACGAAAAGGTGTAGGTTCTGGTTCTTGATTTTTTTTCCTGTTTATTGATTGTGAGTTCAACTATTTTCTTATTTTTATGTGATGTGTTTTCCTCTACTTATTATTTAATTATTATTAGTGAGTTTGAATTATTACTTTTCCTGACCTTAAATTGATTTCCTATAATGGTGTATAAAATTCATGTAATTGTGGAGGAAATTCCTATAATACTAAAAGAGTGATAATGTAAGTGGGAAAAGATTCAGTGATAATGTAAGTGGGAAAAGATTCACTTAAGCATTGTAGACTGTTTTGTCTTTTTTTTTTTATTTGGATTTGTTATAGGATGAGAACGAATTGAGGTTGGTCATGGTGGTTTTTGTGTTTAAGGAAGTTGTAGAGGTTATGATTGATTTAATTGTGGAGGTGGTGGAATTGATGGAACTGGTTGTTGTACAAGTGTGAGGTATTGTGGAAATTTCATTTTTTGAGGATAAAATTGTTGTTGATAAGATTGGTGTTTATAAGAAGGTTGTGAATAAGGCTTTTGAGGTTGATATCGAGGCATATATTATTCAAAATTATAAGATGGTTGATTATTGGGATTGTTGGATTTCCAATTTTGTTGATAAGGTTGATTGAATTTTTTTGAAAAGGCCATGATTGCCAAGGCATGGGAGCATTCCAAGTGGTTTTTACAGGATTTTGAGTAGGAAAGAAAGAAAAATGTTGAGAAGGGTCTTGAAACATACATGTATGTGGTTGCCAAGGTCTCCTCAGTGTAATGTTGTACAAAGTTTTTAATTCTTCATTATCTTCTTGATATACTACTTTCAATCCAGGAAGTGAGGGACACTCCTCTGTTGTGTGTTTTTATACACAAGTACGAAAAACTTGAATACTCTTTAGTGGACATTCATTCTTTGGATGTCTTTTCCTAAAACTAGGACACATTTTTTTAAAATATGTAGTTTCTTCTTCCCGTCTTTTCTTAGTGTTAAAAGCATCAAATTGTGAACATAATGTACCCATAAGTTCAGTATTGAAATTTTCTAGTAAATTACCAATTTATGCTTTAGTAATACTCCCTATTTAAGTTTTTGTTACTTTGAAAAGAACATCCCTTTGACTTTTTGCTTCTTTATCTTCCCCTCTAGAGTATTTACTCCACATCTCACAAATCTTCTTAAATGGTAAATAAGAGATATTCCCAAAATCCATTAAATTCAAAACATCTATGTATTCATATAGATGTCCCTTCAGAAATATAGTATGCGTAAGATCAAGGTTTATGGTACTATGTTTTGATTTTTGTAGATTATACAAAAATATTTCCAAGTAATCTTCTAGATTCTCATCATCTTGTTGAGACATTCTAAAAATGTCCTCTTTAGAATTCTCGGGTCTGCAATATGCTTGGCATTTCTTGAGGAAAAACTTTCTCATAGTCTCCCACTATGCAATTAAATTTTCACCTAATCCCATTAACCATTTTAGTCCACTCCCTTTTAAAGTTGCAAGAAAGAAACAGAGTTTATGAGCATCATCTATATAACCATAAGTTCTATATAAGATGTCAAATTCAAATAAGAAGGCATTAAGATATTCAATAGGTGAACCATAAATGTTTGGAAGAACCAAAGGAAGAATATTTTCATTTTTACCTCGTTACCAAGAATTGTAGGTACATCTATAATATGAAATCTTAAAGTGACTTCACTTTCTTCTTCTCCTTCTGCCTCACCTTCCGGTCTATGTTTTCATTCTTCTCTCTCTGGATCTCTTCTTTCTCTTTGTTTTCTTTCTGCCTCATTTTCTCTCCTTTTCTTTTATCTTTTTTCTCGTGCTCTTTGTTGTTCCACTATTTCTAATATTCTATCATCTCCATTCCCTAATATTATACCATCGAGTGATCTTCTTGGAGCACCTCCTTATGCATGAGATTCAACATATACCATTCCTCTTCTCCAAAAGACCCAAAACTGTTTATTCAAATCTTTTGGCTCATTTTCTGAATCTTCCGATTGTTCAACAACTTCCCATGTTTTTCTCTTCTTAGTATTTATTGCAATAATGTGTTTTCCTTTATCCTTTTTAGAACCTATAATCAAGTTAGTAGTGGATGATTTTATCAATGGTTTGTTGGCTAATGATTGTGTTCTAATTAGTGGTTTTGTGGGGGGTTTTTATTTTTCTAAAATATTTTCTTTTCTGATTTTTCAATTTTTTTTTTATCTGAAATAGATGAAGCAAGTTACTTTGTTTTAATAAACCTAACCTTTCTATCCCTAGGTCTAATTGGATTATCCATGCAAACCACACATGGAGAGGGCTCAGATATGACCACTAAAGTGGATGCGTCAGGATAGAGCCCTTGTCAGTGATCCTGAAATAATGTTTCATTTACGTCTTACCATTTCTCCTCCTTCAAGTCGTAAATATTTGATCACTCAAAAATAAAATCTATTATATAAGAGAGAAATCCCAAAAACTTGCAACAAAAAAAAATTGAAAATCTTGCAATGAAAACAACAAAAAAATTTGACTTTCGTAAGCAATTCTTTTAGTTCCTCCCCGAGAATGGCGCCAAAATGTTGGGATGAACTAGTGATCTATATTCCTCAGCATTTTCTTATCAATCTAAGTAAGTATAATTATGAGACAATAACAATTTATGTGCAAAATTGATCATGAATATTCCTAAAGACTTAAACAAAACATAAGGCTCACAGTGAAGAACAAATTAATATGTTCACAATCATTTAGATTTTACCATCAAATGGTAGGGATTCACATCCCAAGAAGTCACAGTGGGTGCTTACTCACAAACACACTTTGTTTTGGCCAACTAAACTTCTCAAATAAAAAATGAATCTTCCTAAGTGTGAATAAAAGGCTAGCTGGAGATAAAATTGAAATTCTGAAATTAAGTGTGAAAACAGGAAAACCTACAAAGTCTTTTTGTTCTTCATGTATATTTTGTGAGAATTATTGGTATAAAATAGTAGATGGAAGAGCATTCTAATGTTTGTTTTCCTTTACATCATCATCCTAAACAGTTACTCACCATACATGAAGCAACAATTTATGCAATATAGAATTATGCTTCTATAGGAAATTACAATGAATTGAAAACAAGAACATATATGAAAGAAATTAATAGGAAGTACTTCCAACACACATGTTTCTTACATATAAAACCAACACATACCACGGAGCCCTCTTGGATATGTTGTATATTAAACTCATAACTTAAAAAAACTTCAACACACTAAATGATTCAGAACTTTCTTATATTGTCTTTAAGACAAATATAAAAAATTACAGTTTATGTTCAGGTTGATAACCATACTCTCACTAACTCCCTATCCCATGTTTCTTCTCCTTTAAATCCTCTAGAAGCAAATTGATTACAAGAAATATGGCTCACATCTCCATTATAGTGTTAGACATGGTTGTCCTTTGATCTTTTGGTTCAGGTCCTTGATTTTTTAATGAGATGATAAATCCGATTCTTTGAGTGAACTGCAAATTCAGATTTTGTGTAATAACATATTGCAAATTTCTTATAATAACCACATGCAAATTTCATGTAATAATGACCTTCCTATTTTGACCATCGTTGACTCTGGAAAATTGAATGGCCTCAGGATGAGAAGATAAATAAACCACCATCTCTTGGTATTAGTGAAGTATCTCCAAGTGGACATTCTCCCTTAGAGCAAGTGGAACTATGCCAACCTGTAATATCTCATGAAACAACTTGTAAGTGCTGTAATATCTCATGAAACAGAGTAAATTCTCATATTATAGGTAATTTTACTAAGAAAAATAGCTTTGTCTTTTACAAGAAAAAATTAACAAGAGTTAATCTCAATTTACACCATATTACCTTCTTTACACTTAGCGAGGTGAAAGTAGGCCAAAATAATGGTTTTCATGTTATCATGGTCAAAATGGGAAAATAGGCCAAAATAATGGTTTTCATGGTCTCATGGTCAAAATATGAAAAATAAATCTAGAAAAAGAGTAAAATCTAACATCCTACAGAGACATCCATAAATCTCATATTTGTTATTCATGTCCTAAGAACTGGGCTCTATATAATATAGATATACATTAGAGTCAAGATGGAGAAATTTTAGACATCCATAAATCTCATGTGTGTTATTCATCTCCTACCCCTATATTTGTGGTCTTCGCTACTATTTTTTATGCCTTAGCGGGTTCTCCATCTTGAAATGGAATGGATGTTGCAGGCAGGGATTCGGGTAATGCCCTTGCTCTTGTTGGCATTGGAACTTAAACCGGAGAAGCTGGGAAAGGAATTTCAGGGTAGGAATCAGCAATACGGAGATCAGTGGTTTAGGGAGGTCCACTGGACTCATTGTGGTAGCATTCCTTTCCCTTACGTAGTTTGGAACAGTTTGACCGTGTGTTAAGGTAAGAGAAATTTTAGGGAGTCAACCCTAAAGTCTAATTAGTGCTAATGAGACTACTATATATTTATTTAATGATTTATGTGTTTTTATCATACTCTCTAAATGTGATGTTTAATTACCATGTGAATGCAAACACACTGAAGATAAACTTTTTTTTTAAGATAGTTAGTTCTATTTTCCTATTTACCTTAGAATCATATCACACTTTCCACCTCCCTCTAAACGTGCTTAGGTGTAGTAACCTTG
>CBVK0100099498.1:0-19253 GCA_900067695.1 Picea abies | reverse complement strand
ATTTATATATAGGATTTTTTTTTACATATATGTATATTTTTCATTTACGCATTGTTTTTCTGATTTTCTTTTTCTTTCGTGAATTTTCGACACCTTTCAGATAGCCTCGATAACCTTCATATTTGGATTTTACAGGATTCCAGCTGCAACCAAAACAAGCAGGAGAAGTAAACAGAAAGTTGGGGTCAGAAATAAATTTGGCTTAAACAGGTGATACCAAAGATTTTTTGATATTTTGCAAAGAAAATGAAATGGTAAGGTAAAGGTGATATTTCCTAAAAGACTTGTTCTAAAGGGCTATCAAAGAAAACCGAGATAACCTCATTCAGATAGAAAGATCGTTTGAACTAATAAATAATAGAACATTTCCATGGTTAATCATTTATGAAAGAATAAGACGAAATAAACAAGTCACTCAAATTAAATCAGTCAGTCAAAGTAAAGCGCCATCGAAAAAGATTTTCAAGAGTCAGTTTTGATTTTTTGACCTCTTTTTTTCAGTCCATAAATCTCTGTCTATCACAATTTTCTTTTTTTAGGTTTACCCTTTAAGAAGTTAGCATCTTTCAGTTTTCGGATATGTAGGGAGAAGAGATTACATTTCAACCTCGAGAGCTTCAAAGAAGATTGTGGAAAGAAAGCGAGTCTTCACAACTCCTCGGTCCCTTGATAAACAAAGTGACGCTTAAAGTGATCTTGACTTTCCTAGTTTTTTCAACAGCTTCAGAGGATTGAGGCTTGCTCAAATAGAACATCCCAAAAAAGTTATTTTTCCCTTTCTTCCTGTGAACGAAGGTGTTGTGAAAGTTAAGGGAAGGTTGGTACTGAGTAATCAAAGTATGTTGACAGACCTATAATGCAAAATATTACACAGATATCAGCCCTGATACAAACTGATTTCCCCCATCTTCGCGCTCTAAAAAAAATCAAATTATAAGACAGGCGGTGAAAGGAAATTCAGAAATAATTGCCCCCATCTAGTCCAAGAGATGATGAAAGGAAATTCAGAAATGATTGCCCTCATCTCAGCATTTAAATGCACAAATATATTCCAAAGTGGTGAAAGGAAATTTGGTAAAGAGGGCCAGATAACTTCACCGGGGTAGTAAACAAGCTCGCTGGTAGTGAAGCAATATCTGAGATATCTATAAGGCTGTTATACATGAATATCACTCTACTTTGGTAACCAATTCTTTTTAAAACCTGATCTACATCCCAAGTTTAAATAGGGCTTCCTGATTAAAAACATATAATTTTCTTCTTTTGATGCAAGACGATAGCCACAAGATCTCTTGGTTCTCCTAGGACTGTTTTGATTGTCTCAAGCCAGACTTGAATTTAGTAATGGAAAGGAGAAAGTCGTGAAAGGGACTACAACTAAGTTTAAAAAGTATCTGAGTTTTGAAAAGCTTTTCAAAGGTAAAAAATGAAATCCCTTTCCCCTTCGATAGCTTGTCCTGAGGAACTTTTTCACTGGGTTAAAGCCATTGACTCCGTTTACCCAATATCAGCATGTGGTCTAATGTTCTTCCCGTTTTATAGGAAAACAGGATCCGTAGTTGGAGCCTATGTTGGAGCTGCCTTTGTTTTTTATCCCATTTTGAATTTTATTTCTTAATGCTTGAAATCAAAAGTTGGTTTTCATAATTTCCTTTATTTTTTCCAAAATCTCGAAAGTCTCATGACATGAGTGGCGATGGTTATCATACTCTCAAGGCGAGTTATACTTTTCATTCAAATGATTTTTCCCCTTTCTTACCTTAGGATTTCGTATGTCGGGTGTTATAGATCACATAGTTCACAAGTCCCAAAGAGAGAAATGGAGAAATAACCTTAAAGTTTTACCCAGGTCACTAGCGAGAGTAAATATTTTCTAAACTATGGTTAAACATCATCAGGATTTTGTGTCTTGGCGTTTACTAACTCCAAAAGTCTTACCGTCGTAATCCCGATAGCTGAAACCATGAGACTCTTGTTTTAAGTAACCCAGGTTTGTGTTAAAGGTAAAAAGTTTAGCCGTGGTTAAACTCAGTTGGAAATTCGCAACTCGGCATGTTTTCCCTCAAAAGCTACACCATCAAAACCCCCAGTCGCGAATTCACGATAAAGATAGAAACATAATTAATTAAACACTTAATCCAGTTTTATCCCCCAATTTAATTAAATCATATCATCGCGATCTCGCAATTTTGCAACTCAGCATACCAACCTCCCGTAAGTTGTACCTTCGAAGCTCTGAGTCCCTAAGTCACGATATAAACAACCACGATATTTATTTTTTTTAAACATGATTAATTAAACACTTAATCCTGGTTACATTTTTATTTAACCAAAGCTAATTATCACAATCTCGGGTTTTAGAGGCTGGAATGGTTAGAGTGAAAACTCTCGATGTAGTGAGTACTGACAGATTAATTAACGTTGATAAAACTTTCTTAATTGAGCTAAGCCAGTATTTCCCGTGATTTGATGCATGCACAGTCTACGAGGCAATCTTAATTTTTCCTTGCACCAACTTGCATTTCGAAATGTCAAAATTTATGGCATTAATTAGAAACAAGGTGAATCGACAAGTAAGGATTGGGTTTTTATTGCTAAATTATATTTAAGAATGATTTGACTGTTTTGTTCCTGAAAAGTACCGAGTTTTAAATGGTCAAACATATAGATCTGTTACTTGTTATAGAAAATTCATTTCTACATTACACAGAGCAAACTTTCTTAGCGAACTAATTTCTGTATGAATACATATTTTTATCGTAGAAGAGGTAAAGTAGGATCCCCCGCCATGGCCTCACGAAAAGCATCTAAAGCCAACGTTGAGGTTTTAGGACAAGGTTCAGACAACGTCTCTGATACTTCACCTCGAAGTGTCGACTCTGTCAAGACCTGGTCGTTTGTTTCTGAGGTTCTACAGTCCGAATTGGTAGATTATTTGGATGATTCCAGTGATAATGAAAAAGACGACCTGACCACCAAATATAAGATCATCGTCCAAGCTGGAATGCATAAAGTAGCGGCCAGGCCACGACTTCTCCCTTACTATGATATGGTCCAGTGGGCATTAGACCATGTGGATATACCAACCAGAACCATCATCAACGAGTAGAAGGTCACTATTGGCACTTTCAGACCCGAACAACTTCAGGCTATGTACAAGTTTCCAACCGTGTCAAACCTTACATACAATGTCAAATTCTTGGAGAATTTCAAAAAGAAGGAATGTGTGCAATATGACAAGACTATGTCCAGTTTAATCAAAGATTGGGTCGCACACCCTGCGAAGTTCAGGGCAAACAATAACGGTATATATTCAATAGATTCTCTAGAACCATAGTTCAAATATGTAGCTATGATGACCTGCATATTATATGGGAGAGAGGACACCACACATTTTTTCCTTCAGTGGGTGCCTCTAATACATTTAGTCGCCGGAGGTTGTTCCTTCGGCTAGGCTAAAATACTGTCTGATAGCTTGACCAGTTGAGTTACAGAGTATCAAGCGTAGAGGGAGAGTGGAAAGATTGCTTCATTCTTTATGTCTGCATACATTATGGACGTTGTGTGTTTTCTAACGCCCTTTCCCTTAATGAGCTAGAGTTGGAATCCATCAGAGGTCGAGCCAATCCATGTCCACCATTCAAAACTATGGGAAAACAAAGAGGCAGATTTTGTGTATGAAATCTTTAACTGGGTAATGGTATCACTGCATGTCACTATTTTCAGCCACCTACCACCCAGGATCTCGGACAGTATAGCGTTGAATCTGAGCAATATAGTCGATTGGTATGTAGAAGCAGAATTCTCATATCTCAGGGTTTTCGAGGCTTCTGTTCCCCCACATGCATTACCATTATTCATACCCGATAAGCTGGCTTGTCGTGATGTTGCTAGGAAAACCGTAATTGGTGGCATAAACAAGGAGCTTAAGGGATATTCAAAGAAGGTATGGCCACCTTTTCCTATTCATTTAAATTCATATTCTTTGTTAGATTTCGGGCATGCTAAAGCTGGGGCAGCAACCCTGGAAGACCTAAAATTGGTTCATGTTGAATTCAAGAAGCACGATTCGGAAAGGGTCGTAAGTAATCACTTGGCCAGTTGTGGACTTAAAAGGTTCGAACATGAAAATTCGTCGATGTTTTGGCTCAGATACAAGCCTTGGCACCCGAAGAGAGGGCCGATGTTCTAAAATTCCAAGAACATCGACGCAGTTGTCTTCCCTCAGTATTGCGGGGTGAGAATCCAATTACAGCAGAGGTGCAACAAAAAGAAGCCAAAGGCTCCAAAGATGCGGCACCCAGCCAAGAAAAGCACCAAGACGGGGGAGAGAAAACTAAGAGTCCAAAACTAGAGATAAAGACTCTCGCGCCGCCGAAAAAGCAGACTCCATTTACTACTCCAGGATAGCCAGCTAAGAAAATTGGTGATCCCATTGCCTCCATTACTCCCTTGCAGTCAACTCAGGGAAACAAAGATGCAGGGTGGATTTTAAATGAAGAATTGAGACCTATAAGGATGGAAGAGCTCCCTCCAAATGAGTTATTTTTTGATAAGAAGAGAAAGGCTATAGTAAAAGGAGAATTCTATCAGGAAGAGGGATCAATAGCCAAGAATTTCAAGGTGTTGACTGATGGGAAAGATAAGAAGAAAGAAGAGTTTGCGATAGAAATAGCTGGGACATTAGGGGCATATGCTATAGAAAGCCAATTTTCAGTCAGGGTTTTGAAAAATCAGTTGAAGCAAAAAAATTGCCTCATCAAAACCTTAGAAGCTAAACTATCCACAATAGAGGAGGCTTCCAAGGACCAGGCAAGAACAGGAATAGAACAAGCAAGGCTGGCCGATAAAAAGGAGATAGAGCTGCTCAAAAATAATCTCAAATAAGCAGAGCTGGGAGCTCAAACCGGTCAGATACATGTGGGCTAGCAAAAAGACTTGATTGCGCAGCTATAGGGTAGAGTGGAAATTGCTAAAAGTAAAGTTATAAATATCGGGATGTTCCAGTCCCAGGCGATGGAGATTTGGAGCAGAGTTTCTGTAGCCCAACGAAGTTTACTCGCTAAGGTAGAGATAATATGGGACAACTTCTTACTCGTTGATCAAGTATATGAAAATTTATCTATCAAAGAAAGAGAAACCGAAGCAGCTCGGGTCGCATTTGAAGAGGCTGTAATAGCTACGAACAACAGGGAATCGGGAAGTACTCCCAGGTTTTCCATTTCGGAATAGACCAGAGGAAATATTTTATTGAAAGAATGGGAGCACAGTATATCAGAAGGTAAACTACAAGCCAAAAAGGTAATGAAATCCTTTGAAGAGGATTTTAGTTCTATAGATGGTAATATGTTAGGTATTGATAGCGAAGGCAATGATGAGACATTGAGTTAAATGAATATAGTGAAAATCTTGCTTGATATAAACAAGAAAGATGAAAGAGATTCGATGGAAATCTCACAAGCAAATATGGCAGACATAGTTCAAATAGATAAATGTATGATTAAACCAAGTGTGCAATTGTGCGCTATTGACATCCTCGGTCGACAGATGGAAGAAAGATTGTCTCAATTATCCCAAGATCGTTACTCTTTTGAGGCCAATTGTCAAGCAGAACCGTCAAGGTTGATATCTCGACTGGTGGAAAGATGTGTCACTTGTATCGAGCATGCGAGAGGGCAAGCTTCTGGTAAAGACAGAGATAAATAAATGAAATGATTGATCTCCTTCTTGTTGTAACTGAAAATCCTAGAATGATTGAGATTCCATCATATGTAAATCTGTATAAATATACAATAGAAGGAAGGAACAGGGGATGGACCCTTTTGGGTCGATTGTAATAGAGGTTTTCTATCTTGAGAGTTAATATAAAGCAAATCTGAAGTTTCTCAATTATGTCATGACTGTGTTATGAGTTTGTTTCCTTGTATATCATATTTCATTTCATTTCATATATGTATCTGATGAATTCTTCGCTATAGTTTAGTACAACCTCTACTATAGTGAATGAATTCTAGTTCGCTATATTGTTTACTGTTTTTCCTCTGTACCAGCTATCAGCAGGTATAAGACAAGTCAACACTTTAGATTTCTATATATATATTTTATGCTTCATCGGGTTATTTCCTCATCTTTTTTCTTCTTCTATTTATAAGTGAGATTGTCCCTTGATAGGAGCCTTACATGATAGACAACTTAATGTTTTCTCCCACCTCATACATCTCTATTTAAAATATAACTCACTTACAGGAAAGGGCCTTTGATTTGCACCCTATTTTCACTACTAGAACTGTAAACTCTCCTTTATACGACCGAAATTGAGACAACACCTAAAATTCCTCTGAGATTTTCTTATCATTCTGTTCCTCTATGACTGTCCCTGTAGCAAGAAAACCTAATATTGAACCCAGACTATTAGATCAAACACATATTTCCTTAAATATTTTTTATACTATTCTTAAAACAACCACTACCCGGGTTGAACTCGAACGTTCATGGGTAGCGATTGAACGGGATATAAACATGAACAGTTGGAAGCTAGAGAATATCAACCCAGAAATCATCCCTAGCTTCTCTTGCCAAAGGTTGACATTTCTTCCTTATTTAGCCCTTACTCACTTTCAGATGCCTAGACATTGTACTTCCAAGCCTTAAGTATAGACTTTGGAACAACATGGGGCATCAGGATAATCTACCCACTGATAAGGAAGAGTTGTAACATAGAAGAATGCATAAGAAGATCCATCCACTGGAGAAGTTGGACAAAGTAATAGAAGATATCAGGAAGATGATGTTGAGGTCAATAGATGAAGTCAGAAAAGGAGAGATGAACAAGAGAGATCCTACCATAGCAGTAGGGAAGAAACAGAAGAGAAAAAAGGAGCAACAACAACAACATAGTTGTATAGGAGCAAGAGGAAAACTACAGAAGATAATTTGGGATCCAGGTGGATTTCAATATTGGAGAAGAGGAGCTCATGAGAAGGAGCTCATGTTTTTCCTATAAGGGGAGTAGGATGCAGGAGCATTGGTCCACCTCAGTGAATGTGCCAACACGCCAGCACGCAAACATGCAATGCAAAAAGGGAGAGGCATTAAACCTCCCATTTTGTAAAATTTGAAATAATCCTATACGGATTTTTGTGTTGTAAGGTTGTATATGTCGGGCCATGCCTTTGTATAGGAAGTGTGTGGATTTAATTTAAAAGGTTTCTTGTAGCAGACCCAGATCATAGTCAGGTCTGGATAAATATTTATGAAAAATTCAATGTAATAGATGAGGTTAGGTGAGAGAGGACGAGCTCACAGAGCCCCTCTTTTGTATGGAGATCTTGTATTAGATTTCAAGAGGTAGATAGCCAGAGGATGATAGAGAGGTATAGGTAAAGAGGCCTTAGGATGTAGAGAAGTTCTGAGAGAGATATTGAGAGAACTAGGACTCTGTAGCAGTCCAGTTTTTATGTAAACATCTATATAGATACACAGATATAATAGAAATGTAGTTTTTCCTTCATATTGTTGTTCATGTGTTTATTTATTTCATGAATGAATGTTGTATATGTATGATAAATTACGTTTACAATAGGAAGATATATTTCTCTCTCTTTGTTTGAGTTTGTCATATAATTCTAGGTTCTTTAGGCCATGCAAGGAGTGCACAACAAAAAATTGGAAGTTCTACAACTAACGCAAGGAGTGTGCATATGAACTCTATGGAGTCAAGGAAGAATGTGCCAGGAGGGCACATCAGAGTGATCACAAATTCAAAGAGGAGCCTCAAGGTTTCTGAACACCTTGGAGGTAATACTGTGTATAGAAGGCATAGAGAGATAGAAGTACTGAAGGTTCTGTAGAGTTCCGTCAAGTGGACATCGAGAAAGTGTAAGGAGTGCATGAGAAGGACTCTTTATCGAGTTCAGAAAGAACCAGAGTTACCAAAAACTATTTAGAGCTCTGCCAGGTGGGAATTGAGCCGGTGCAATTTTGCACAGAAGAAATCTGTGTTGAGTTCGGGAGTAAGAGGGTTTTTGAATACTCAATGAGGAAAAGATTTGCAAGGTGTGCATCGAGCAGAAGAGCACCAGGATGGTGAGAAGTATTTCTTGTTCAAGAAATCCTTCGAAATATGAGTTTACTGAAATCCTGAGGCCACAATATGTGTGTGGGAAAAGAATTTTTTCTAAGTCCATAAGCTCAGAAGAGATAAAGCCTTCAGAAGCGTAAGCGAGACCAAGATTTGGGTTCACAATAAGGAAGTTCAAAGGATGAGACCTTTTGCACACGGACTAAATATTCTAAGTCAATGAAAGTCTGAAGCTCAGAAGGAGGAGAAACAACAACCATCTGATTCAGTTGTGGAGAAGAAGTTGGACTGTTAGATCTATGTGTAGTGAGTAAAGGAAGAAGATGAGGAATGACTGCAAGAGAACCACATCTCAACAGTCAGATTTGAGCATGTGGACCAACATTCGTTTGATCCAGAGGAACGTGCATGAGGTTTAATCCTTTAGAGTTGGACAAGAGTTCGTACATCATGAAACAAAACATCTCGAAAATATCACATTCGTTGATCAGGGAGCGATCTGGACCGTTGATTGTCTGGTGAAAATATCGACATTTCTGGGATCAGAAGAATTGAGGAGATAAGTATTTCTACTTCATGAAACACAAAGTCATGAAACCATCAAGATCGTCCATCACCAGAGGATAGGTGGCAGTAGAGACATGTTTCTCTGACTTGGACATTAGAGAAGTAAAAGGGTAGAGTCACAAGAACTCGCGAAACCCAAAATCGCGACAAGATTTGAGCTGTTAGATCTAGAGGACTGTGAGCCATCATAATTAGGCACTCTGAAATATCAAAATTTCAAAAGCCAGGAATTTGAAGGAAGTTGTGACTTGGAGGTCACAAGTCCTAAAATCCCGATTTTCAAAAGGAGAACTTGGACTATCAGATCCAGAAGAGGCATGTGGAGAAAGATCATGGACTCTAGGAGAACACGAAGGAGAAGATTTAGATTCAGGATCACTGAAACCTGAACAACTGAAGTGAATGATAGTCATTGATATTGGTTGGATAGGTGTCACCAGATCGTGAACTACGGGAATATTCACTCCAGGTACTTGTGGCTATTGAGATGTTAAATCGTTGAAGGTTGGAGAGGCGAAACGATGAGAGCTATCGATGTGAATAAGGGCACGCGGCCCTCGATCCAAAACTATGGAAGAAGAGTGGAGGAGGTCAGGGACCCAAAGGAAGACCACAACCATTGATCTGGGAGGTAAGTGTTAGCATATCTTCCACTCTAGGAGATACCCAGTCAGCAGAGACAAGAGTTTGATATTTGATATCTCAGAATTCCAGAGGCTCAAAGGAGATCTTGAGCGTCGATTGAGGAGAGGGCCATTGGACCTTTGATTTGAGTTGAAAGGTCAAACATCTGAAGGAGGAGAAGAGCCATTGATTTACGGGACAAGTGTCTATATATTGTTAACTCCAGGAGATTGACATATAGGAGGATATGGGTTTAATATTTCAAACACACAAAGTTCGGAGTTGCGAAAGAGATCACAGACGCTGATCTAGGAGGAACATATCTGGTCTGTAGATTGAAGGGCACATATCTAGAGAATTAATTCATACGTTATCATCAAGATCATGAGATCGACGATGAGGGAGGATTGCGGGGCTAGTACAAGCTCAGACGTAAATTTTCCTTGAGTGGGCCACAATTTCAACCACAGTTTTGGCAGGGAGATACGTGTAAGATGGAGGAGTGTTACAGGGTGAAAATCAGGTTGGTCTAAAACCACTATTGCACACACCCACAATCATGTATTAGCACAAGGTTACAAGCCAGAGTCACATGGGAGAAGGGGCTAGTGAAAAGGAGCTAGCACCCGTGAACTGAGGAGCACTAGAACGTGTAGACAGAGGGTGCGAGTGTCATAGGACTTGTGTCAAAGGAATAAAAGGGGCCTTTGTATAATTGATTAGGGTTCATTCAGGAGCCCGAAGAGTCAACACAACTCGAATAAGAGAATGATCCAAAGATCGGGAGGTCATAGAACCCTGAAGGGGAGGGGGACCTACATCAATTGACACCATGAAAGAACTTGATGGCCCTAGTCTACTAATGGATACAATAATTTCATCAAAACAACAATTTCTAGAACAAATTAATGTATTGAAAGTTGCATGGGAAAATGAGCTCACCAAAACAATATAATTCTTCAAAGAAGAAGTTGAAAGGTGGCTAGTCAGATACATCAACCTAAATGATGATGTAGATCACATGTTTCACCAATCATTCAGGTAATTAAGAGAAATAGAGAATGAAATGTTTGAGATAAATAAAAGGCATGAGATCACAGTGCCCCCCATGAGGGAATATGTTGAAGATTGGTTAATAAAATCCTTAATAAAACTCATAAAGTCATAATGACAAGAACAATTAAAACAGTTATGTCATCTCAACCACAACAAGAATCTACAAAATATGTACCTTCAACCAAGTAAATGGTCCATAAAAACATTCCATCATAGTGATTCAAGAAACAACATTATTATTCCTCTTCTTATCATTCTTCTACAATCATTTGTCATACTGCCTTACATTTCCCAATAATATGTGAAACCTAGGATAATATTTGATTCTTTTTCTTCAGTCTTTCAGGTATTTTTATTTTATGTTCTGTAGGAGCCCCATGCCAGTCCTCTTTGAAGGGAAAATGCAAAACTTTATTTTCAAGACATTTACCTTGTATTTTTAAATACTTATGTTGTTTTTGAGGTTCCTAGAGAACTACTTTGGGATATTGCATTATTGTAATCACAAAGAATTTAATTCAAGCATGATATTTCAAATGTGTATCTATCATAATATTTTTTGTTCCTAATGAAATGATCATTTAAAATTCTCGTCCATATGTGGTCTATAATTTCTTTATTCTTTTAATTGGATATTGTGTTATGTCTTGATCGAAATGTCATCATATTTACTTTCATACTCTGTTGGTTTATGAACTCTGTAATATATTGTAAATAATTTTTTTTTATAAGATATATGATCCTATCTCATGTATTCTTTGCATGTGAATATTTATCTTAAATAATGCGGGTCCTTCTCAGCCATTGCTTATATTGATGCATGAAATATAAAAATAGAGGAGTACCACCTTTTGAAAAATGTAGGGGGGTTTCATTCTCGCGAGGTTGACATAAACACCATAAAATGGTCTTTTGGATCAAAAGTCACACTGAGGGAAAATGTTGGAAACTACATCCAAAGATGAACTCAAAGAACTGCAAAAAGGACGAAAAGAAAAAAAACCTTCTAGCCATTGATTCAAGAAATTAGGTTAAAATTAGCTCAGATGTAGATACAAATATGTTTTTAAAATATGTAAGGAATGAGGTGAATCTAAGTATCATTCATATCTGGTAATATAAGGAGATGACCAAGCTCTTCCAAATCAAGATTCGGGTCAAGAAGACGAAGATAAATGCTCTGTTCGAATCTGGTTCGCAAGCTATTCTCATAGAAACATATTTTGTCAAGAATCTTGGATTGGAGGCTCATGATCATCCTAGACCCAATCCACTGGGTTGGGTAAACAAGGATGCATAGATAAAGGTAATGAAATAATCTAATATTAAAGTTGTTTTAAGTGTTTATTTTATTAATGAAGTGTAATTGGATGTAGTTCCACGTGATGTATGTAGAGTAGTATTTGGAATCCCATACATGTATATGTCAGATGCAATATTCATGCAGAGAGACAACTAATACTAAGTGATCAAGGATGGGAATTCCTACATCATTAACACACATAAAGGAAAGACAAAGATATCACTTGTAAGTTCCAACCAAGCCAAGAAGTTGATTAGTTCTAGTAATAAATATGTTTTTCTTCTTCTTAAGAGAAACTCAGTCTAATGATGAGTCTATGAGAGTGAAAGAATCCTTAGAGGGGTGTAATAAAGAGAAGAAAAATCAGTTGGAGGATTTTCTACAGGAATACAAAGGAGTGTTCAAGGATCCTAAGGGGCTATCACCAAAGAGGGATCTAGATAATGAAATACAATTATTGCCAAACTTCCCATTGCCAAATATTGGGTTGTATAGATAGTTTGGTCTACAAGTGAATGAAATGATGAAACAATTGCAACAATTGTTGGAGAAGGGTCTGATTTTACCAATTAACTCACTTTGTGGGTCACTCATCATAATCGTACCCAATAAGGACAGGACTTGGAGAATGTGTATCGATTAGAGGGAATTGAACAAGATTACATTGAAGAATTGATACCCTATTATAAGGATTGATGATCTATTACACCAATTGCAACATGCCAAGTACAATATTAAGATGGATTTGAAATGAAGATATCACTCGGTAAGAGTCAAGGAAGAAGGTACCCGGAAGACTGCTTTCAAGACAAGGAAGGGTTGTATGAGTTGTTGTTTATGACATTCGGTTTATGTAATGCACCAGATACATTTATGAGATTAATGAATGATTTTTTATGACCTTATATATATTCATTTGTTATTGTATATTTGAATGATATACTATTTTATAGCTCCACCTAGGAGGAGCAAATCCCACACGTTATGCATGTGTTAGAGACTTTGAAGAACCACCGGCTACTGGCCAATCTCAAGAAATGTGAATTTTCTCAAAAATATTTGGTGTATTTGGGGTAGGTGATTGGTGGAGGGGAGATAAAGATAGATCCCGCAAAGATGAATTCCATTATGAAAATTCCAACTCCTACAAATGTCATTTGAGTTAGGATTTTTGTTGGAGAAACATAATACTTGCGGAATTTTATAGATTCATTTTTAGAAGTAGCTACACCACTCTACGCCATAACAACTAGTGGTAAGAGTTTCTAGTGGGGGAAGAATCAATACAAGTCCTTTGATGAACTCAAAATAAAGAGAATTAAAGAGCTAGTTCTTGCACTACCAAACTTTAACGACCCCCCATCGTTACGACAACATGCGATGCGTAACCAATGCAAAATGTATATATTTCTTTTTTTATTTTTCTTTTAAAGAAGGAAAGTAACAATGAAAACAATCAATTAATGCATCTGGATGACAACCACAATGTACACAATTCAGGAAATGGAAAAACATAATAACCTAGCATACTAGCATATCAAGAAGCTGGAAGAAGCATAAGATAGTCAGTCAGATGAAAAGTAGAAACGACTATGCGCCCATCCTACCTTGCAAGGTAAGGACCTCCAGGAAACATAAGCAACGATCAAGCCCAGGTTCCCATTGATTTTGACCATTTAAGGTCTCAAGGCTGGCGACTGTTCTGAGGAACAAGTAGGTGTCTACGTCTTGCCCAACACGCACAAACTCACACCTACTAAGCCAAAGACAAAATCAATCAACCAACCACGATAGCTTCGATGACCAGTAACTAGAACCTTCCTAGCAAACGAGAGACAATCACAATAGAATTACAACAAGTACAACCTTACTTAAGAAAACAACATCATCCATAATGGGAGGTGCACAATTCAGATTCAGGTTTGTATGTGCATGTCGATCAACCTGTGCAATGACCACTAGTCATAAGGTATCGCATCACCACCTTGTGACCGAGGCGCTAGGAACCCATGCGCGAACAAAATGATTCCAAACCTTATGCCAAACAAAAGTATAACGCTCCTGAAATTCGCTGGCACTAACATACATTGTTACTGAAGACAGTGTTTTAAAGTTGTAAATAAAAGAGAAGGTGTTGAAGGTGAAGAACTTGTAGATGTAAAATCATAGCCTAACTTCTATAAGATTTTGTTATTCCATTAAAAAAAAAATCACATTAAAACAAGGTCTTGGTAAATGTTTATACATATTACGAAACTGATATCAATCGAAGAGTTCTAGATAAGGTAAAGAAAATAACTATGACCAAACGTAATTTCTGGTAAGGTGAAGGACAAGGTTCTAAATTATCAAGGGGAAATGGGATGTGTCAAAAGAATACATTTATGGTTGAAAACTACAACCCAACTTTTATAACCCTTTTCAATAGCAATTTCAATAGCAATTGTTGTATTAGACATCCAAAATTTATAAACATTGAGGACCCATTATCTTGATATCAAATAGGAAAAACTAAATTAGGATAGAGGTGAATAGTCAGTGTATCACCAAATGTAGATTTGGTTTATAAATCATTAACCACATTATGCAAGTAAACAAATTGGTGTTATCAATCTTAAATAAATTATTATAACTACTATTTCTTCTTTTTTTTTTAAAAGTGCTCATATACATAGTAGAGATCTAATACCAGTTTTGAAGAATTCGAGATAGAAAATAAAATCCCTATGTAGTAATGATTGGAGTTCAATGGAAATAAACATATCTGTGTAGTAATAACTGCAAATGAGATAGCAATAAAATTTTCGGTGGTACTCGCTACCCAAAAAAAAGATTTCTAAATTGCAAAAAATAATGTCATCTCTTAACCATTGAATAATTAAACAAAACAAACATTTCCAAATACATAATGTTGCCCATCTTTAACCACCCCATAATTAAATCTTTTAAGCGTTTATAGAACTTTGTAAATTATAAGAATAAAAATTTGGTGTAACTGCATCAATTCGTGGGGTGGCTATTAATGGAATGGGTAAGATCCAAGCGTAGATAGACCACAAACTGTGTGCATCTCTTATCATTTCACAATTTTGAAAATTTGTTCTGTGTTTAATCAAGGAAATAAAAATTTGGGCGCACTTAACCCCGGGTTCCAGAATTGGAACTGTTCACCTGCCAACTATCCTTTAACGGAGACTCACCAAAACTAAAGAATATTATAAAATCAGAATCGTTGATTATAAATAAAAACTTACCAAGAAAACTCAAAAAAATCGCGGGTAAAAATGATTTTATAAAAAAATCGACATGGTCGGAGTCCAATAAAAAAACAAAACTCGGGCATAGCATGCATTAAGGATTACGGCCAGTGGGGAGTCTTAAAATATATTCGTGGAGATGCCTTAAATGTACGCAAAGTCGAAAAAAGGAGGTGCAAAAAATAAAAGTAATTTCAGACTCAAATCCCATCAACTCATAGGATATTTTTGGAAGGGGTTGGGCGAAATGTACCATCAAAGAGAAACACAGAGTTGCAGTCCCAACCAATCAAGGAAGAGGGAAAAAATCGGAACCACATTCTAGTTTAGTATAAACCCAGAGGTAATTTCCTCAAATAAATAAATAAAAACGGGGTAAGCTTCAAAGTCCCAAAGCAAAGGAAAGAAACAAAAATTGCAGAGAAAAAAAAACAACATTAAACACAGAGAAATAAAACATTTGGTGAACAGGAGAGACATCCACCAAATCATTGTGTGGAAACACGAGTTTGCAACAAATACATCACAATAATCATATAGGCTAAGGAGGGAATAAATGCCCAAGATATAATTCCTTGTTGGAAAGAGAAAGGATCCTACAACTATTATCCATGGATAGGAAAGAAGGGATTTCAAATCTAAATCTTTAACACCGGAGTGAAAGATAGTCGATTCATCTCCTGCCAGACTTCTCAGGAATGGACTAATAACTTAAAGGATAAAGGAACAAAAGATAAAAACACAATTTTTTCTTGTATTAAAAACAATAAAAATGCAGAGAAGTCATTTACATTCAGAGTTTGTGTTCACCATTGGAAATCAAATCAAAATTATAGTGACCATAAGTCTGGGATAACTTTGAATTTTCTAATCATATAATGTTGGGCTCTTCAAGACAAATTTGCTGAAAGAAAAAAAAAATCTCTGGATAGTATTACGCTGAATAAAACATAAACTTTAACACAATAGAAGTACTTTAACTGAAGGGGCAGGAACATAATTTAACTACCCTTCAACCAAATTTCACAAGCCTAAATTGCCAGGACAAAAAATTAACTAAATTTTAAACATAGTGATGCACATGTTCTTTCAACGTTAGAGAGATGCATATATAGGGAATTTAACTATGATTGAATAAAAATATACACATGTTTACTGTATCCAAATGTGAATGCTCTGGAGTCATTGTCCCATGAGCGCTCCATCCAGCTCCTGTTTTCCAACCAATGTGACCTCACCGGTACCTCCCAACCAATGTTAGGGGTACTCTTCTTCCCTTGAGCCCCCCGAGCTACAAAGGGGACATACACAAAATACCAAAGAATTCTAGCACCTATCTCACCTCGTAAGGTTGAGCTATCACTCGTTACCCGAGCTGGGTATCCCAACTCCCACAACAGAAAGTTCAGTGAAGATGAAATTTCAACATCATAACGTTACTAATGCAGGAGCATCGTAAGCAAGCACAAAAGTGGAGGACAACTAGATATGCACTAGTGCGTGTTTTGAGAATGTTTTGAATATGAAAAGATGAAGCATTAATGTAATATCTAGAAAATATATATTTTCTTTTGTGGTTTGGGAATGGTAACACATATCTTGAGCATTGCTCTCATCTATCGATTGTAGACAATTAATGTAATGAATGAAAAGTAGATGTACGATTTAATTAGATTAGATATCTTGAGTAGTAGGAGGGAAAACTCGAGGAAGCCCCTCATATGTATTGTATTGTACCATTATTCTAAGGGTAGTTGTTAGAAGCAATAGAGAAAGAGAGAGCATAGGAGAGCAGATAAGAATGAAGATTGTAGAAGTTGTATAAGCAAATAGTTGTTGCCATAGAACCCATGTACAAAATCACTTGAGTTAATATAAGAATTCTTTGACTCAAATTCATGGTGTTGTTATGGATACTGTTTACATATATTGAATGGTATGTTTACAGCTTTCTTATATGCTTTGTTATGCATTTGTTTCAATGCTTTTATTTGTATGATTTCATGTTGAATGTATGAATTCTGTGAGAGGGACAATATGAGTTTCAATTGTTTCTCTTCCTGGGAATTCCTACAAGGAGTGAAGTGAAGGTCCTCAAGGAGTTATTTGACAAGGTTCTGAGTTTTACCTCATAGAAGCTCAGGATAGATAGAGTTGTTCTCATACTAGCAGTAGTGCAAGTATTGCATAGAGTTGTGCAAGGTGTGCATAGGCCGGATTTGAGTTTAAGAATTTTCCAACCAAGTGAGTGGTTGAAGAACTTTTGTCACAAGGAGGGTGAAGATTTGGAAGATATCAGATAATTAAATATTATCGTGACATCTGCAAGGCGTGTGTGCAGGAATCCCTTAGAATCCTTGAGTTTGTAGTGAAGAAACAAGCTCAGAAGGGATAGAGACTTTGAGGAGTTTGAAGGAAGGATGAGGGTTGAAGTCGCCTCGCAGAAAACCATGCTGAGGAGGAAGAACACCAAGTTATTTGTCCAGGAGTATTGAGCACTCAAATAGACGATGCAATAGAGCGAGAAGCATCATTTTTCCGAGAGTCATCAGATGAAGCAGAGTTGCGAGGAGGATAAAGATGAGATTCATTAATCTTTTGAAAGCTCAAGAGAGATAGGGGCCATTGATCTGACACCCAAGAGTTTCCTGGTTTCGGCCATCGGGAAATTAGAGGTGAAGACTTTCCCAAAGTTGCAAAAGGCAAATCATTGATTTAATCGGAGACATTGGTTAGTGGAGGATCTGGACTGTAGATCTAGAGTGATTGGATCTTCGAGGGTCAGAGATTTGGAAGTGAAGGAAGAGTTGTTCATTTATTCTCTAAATCGTGAAGTCTCGAAATATTTGGGAGCTGGTACCCAATCCCTAGTAGAAGGTCACGACATGGACATAAGAGAGAAGGCTAGTGCTTGCTAGGACCTTAGTTGAATTTTGAGGTTTCATAAGTTGGACCGTTGGGTTTTTATCACTTCGATATTCCTGAGATCATGATTTGAGAAATGCATTTTGTTGTAATTCATGGACATAGTGTCATGGTCGCGTGGGAGAAGAGCTTTCCCCTAGTGCTAGTTCACACCGACGGAGATCGCACAAGGACCCATGGATTTAGTCGTAGGATTCTAGCAGAGAATCGAAGAGCCATATCGTCTCAGGGATATAGAAAGATCAAAATATCGAGAGGTCAAGAAGACCATGCTGAGGTAGGAGTGTTGTGTCAGGTGGTATCAGAGCCGACAACTTTTGTTTTCTATAAAGGGAGGATAGGGAACAATTGTGATTTGAATTTTGCATGGACAGATTGAAACAATGCCGCCAAGAAGATGTCAAGAGAGACCCATGCCCGATCCAACTATGGAAATGGAAATGAGAGAACTTCACGCTTGATTGGATGCTATGGAGACAACACAGAGGCAAACACCTGATATTGGAGATATCAGTGAGAAAAAAGTGAGAATGAAGCCAGAGCCAAAGAATAAGTTGTAGTCGAAGACAATGCAGAGGAACATCTATTTGAAACTGTTGCAAGAATAGGGGCCAGAGAAAAAATGGACATACTAATGTATGAAGGCAACTTGTATGTTGAAGAGTTGCTAGTTAAGAACCAAATATCAATATAGCATAGAAAATCCTCAGAAAAAGTACTCAATGCCTTGAAAAATAGATAATTTCAGATAATAAGCCTCTTTGAGGGGGCAACCTCCTTTTACCCCACTTAAATGTTCAAGTACCTGATGATTCAAAATGAAAATGTCTCCCTAGTATATATAGGAGAGTAGGAGGTATAATTACAACTAATGGCCTAAAGATGACATAAATAAAATAACATTACTAATATAATATGCCCCAATTAAGAGGTAATGAGCCAATATTAGGGCATAACATTCCCCTCCCCTTGAGACAAGTGTTGTCTGCAACTCTTGAGTAAATCTAGATGCTTCTTTATAAAAGACTCATCTTCCCAAGTGGAATCTTCAGCCAGTAGTTTCCTCCATTTAATGAGATACTCTGAAATGGATCTATTCCTCAGCTGGAAAATTCTCGTGTCAGTGATGGCTTCAGGCTCTAATATGATTTTTCCGTCCCTGTCATGTTCTAGCAATATAGTTTGAACTGGGATCTTGTCGCCTATAACCTTCTTTAAGCATGAAACATGGAAAACTGGGTGTACTTGTGAAGATGCAGGCAACTCCAATTTGTATGCCATAGTACCAATCATTTGCAACACCTTATAAGGGCCATAGTACTTTGGTGATAATTTATTATCCTTTAATTTATTATCCTTCTTGGCTTGCTTGAGTAACATATGTTTGTATGGTTGTAGTCTTAAAAATACCCAATCCCCTACTTCAAAACTTCTTTCACTA
>CBVK0100099497.1:14209-24787 GCA_900067695.1 Picea abies | reverse complement strand
GTCTTATTAATATTGACCTTTATTACATTCGAATACATTGATCTACCTATGTGCGGGTTAGGACCTTAACAGGAATTTACCGGCTCCCAGGGATCCAAGAATGCTAATATGGTGTCAGCTCATGGCCCGACACGTAGTTGGACCGATCATCGAGTATGATGATACCTTCTTTGACTGGCTTCAACCACATATGTTGATGGTTGACAATTATGCTTATGCCGAGTTGGATTTCCGAGGAGATCCAGACTTAGTACTGCCAAAGGATGCTCAGTGGGGGGAACTTGGTAAGAAGTACACACATTTTTTCCTTTTTAAATGTTTTTTGTGAATTTTTCATATTCAAATGTTTTTGTTTTATATGTTCGTTCAAAGACTAAATACAAAATCGTTGTTGATGACACAAATGTTGGACCTTACCGACCTCCTGGTACCTCTCCCATTCAATGGCGAGGAGAGGTAGCGGTAGCGCCATAATACATCGAGGATTATCAAGTGGTGGAACAAAATCTAGAGGGCCTGACCGCAGATATTCCAGACATGCCTCTTGAAGAGGTTCCACGACGTGATCAACGTCATACTATAGGAGTGTCAGGATCCATGAGTCGACTGCTCCATAGGGTTGCTCGGGCAGTCGTGTGAACATCATCCATGATGTCACTTTGTAGAAGCTATGAGCTTCAGATTTTGACATTTTGGTCTTCGGACAAACTTTTGTAAAAAACTCTTCTGATCGTTATATATACAGACGGCTTCTACCAGTTTATCATGTGTTGTGTGAATATTGATGTGATTGATTTATAAATGAGCCAAATGTCTATCTAATACATAGTTATCCAATGCATCTGTTAATGTATTTAGACATCTAGGAATATGTTGATATTCAATGTAATCAAAGTAACTTTCCAAGAGGCGAATTCGCAAATATACCCATAACAAAGTAGGACTTCGAATAGTGTATACATTACTTAATTGTAGTACTACTAGTTGCGAATCGAGTTGCACAATCAAATGACGGATTCCAAGTGAGATAACATCAACCAATAATTCAATAACGACGCTATATTATGTGATGTTTTTGGTTGCACGGCCGAGACACACACCTCATAAGGAGACAAGTTCGTTTGTAGGGGCATAAATTTCCCATGCAGCGGAAGCAAGGTTCTGAGTACTATGGCTAGCGCCATCAGTGAAGCCAATATAGGGTAGCGAAGACTCCGACATCTGGAAATCAAACAAAACGTCACATAAGGGCAGAGACCAGATAACGACAAAAGCAAGCTGACAGTAACACACAAGAAGTATGATACAATAAAAATACAAGTACTCATGCACAGATGATTTTATGCATAGTACTTCTTCAAGTACAACCCATTCTTGGATTCACTCAAAGGGATACCATTGTAATTTACTAACTCATACGCTCCTTTTTCCAAAACTCGTCGAATGATATAAGGACCTCACCACATGGCTTCAAATTTTCTAGCTCCTAGCATATCTCGATCTTGATCATAAAGGAGAACGAGATCTCCTTCGGAGAAAACATGAGGCTTGACCTGTTTGTCGTATTGGGCCTTGACACGTTTCTTCTGAGCTTCTATAACTAGGGTATCATCGCTTCAAGTTTCGTCTAATCACATAAGATACAATAGACGTTCTTCCTCAGCATAAGTATTGGGTAGGAGTTCAACAACTAGTTTTAAAGAAGGTATCTTGCATTCAATCAGAAGAATAGCTTCCACACCATAGACTAACTGGAAAGGTGTAAACCCAGTACCGGATTTGACGGATATCCGGTACGCCCACAATGTCGAAAATAACATTGTGTGCCAACTTGTTTTATGAATCCCTATCATTCATCGGAGCATAGTTATGAGAACTATTTTAATCGCTTCGACTTGTCTGTTGTCTTGTGGATAATAGGGCATTGAGTTATCATGGCAAAGACCCAACTTTTCTGTAAGTTCAGACATCATGAAGTTTTTGAAGTGGCTACCATGATCGGTGACGATAGCTTGGGGAACACCAAAACGAACTATGACGTGATTAAAAATGAATATTGTTGCAGTCTTTCCAGTGTTATCAAATGTTGACATCACCTCGACCCATTTCGTAAAGTAATCAATAGCTACAATAATGTAACCATTCCCCCCAGCCAAGTGAGGGTGACATGTCATGAAATCGATGCCCCATTTTTCAAATGGACCAAATGAGACCACAGGGTGAAGAGGAGCGGGATGTGACCGTATCTTCTGATTATAGGTCTGACAAGCATGGCATTTCTGAACGGTGATGATGCAATCGTTAAACAAAGAAGGCCAAAAATACCCTGCGCATAAGATCTTCTGGGCAGTAGCATACCCAGACATATGACCACCACATGCTCTAGAATGGTAGTCATTGAGAGCTTTCTCAGCTTCGTCGAATTTTAGGCAATGTCAAAAAACAAAGTCAATCCCTCGACGATAAAGAGTATCCCCGAGGATAATGTACTGACGAGCTTGATAGCATATGCGACGTCGGTCAGTACTAGACAAAGTTGGCTGGAAAGTCTGGGTTTGGAGATATATAATGATATCCCCATACCAAAGATCATCAGTGCTAATAAGGAAAAGAGATTCATCGGGTAATGAATTAGCTGCTACATTTTCCATTGCAGAATGGGGAAAGTCGCATATCAACTCAGCAAAAACTAAGGACTTCTTGGACTTGGCGCGTTCAAATTCCAAGTCATACTCCTGGAGTATCACAATCCACTTGGAGTATTTTCCCCCTAGGAACTGACGTGTCAGAATGTGTTTCATAGGGTTGCAATGAGAAATCACCGTAGTCTTGCATGAGAGGATATAGTGCCGGAAGCGCTGAACGGCTTGAACGGCAACCAAGGCCAGTTTTTCGACATGTAAATACTTGATTTTAGTAGGCGTGAGACTTTGAATCAAGTGGTAGATAACATGTTCACCGTTAGCATCATCCTCTTGGACGAGGACCATACCAATAGTGTACTCCGAGGCAGAAAGATAAATGAAATAATCGCGACTGTAATCAGGGGGAAAGAGAAGCGGAGCACGTGTTAGGGACAATTTCAAAGCTTCAAAAGCATTGTTGGCAATGGTATCCCAGACGAACTCTGAATCCTTCTTTAATAGTCGTGTAAATCCACGAGTTATCTCGGCGTAATTTGGGATAAAATGACGAAGAAAGTTTGCTTTCCCCTGCAAACTTTGCAACTGGCAAAGTGTAGAAGGAGGAGGGAGATTGAGGATCACCTCAACCTTTAAAGGATCCACCCGGATCCCTTGACGCGAAACGATAAAACCTAGAAGGCGGTCGGATTCTACACAGAAAACACACTTATGAGGATTCAAACGAATACGGTAGAACCGACAGCAGACAAAAATGGCTTGGAGGTGTTTTGGGTGATCAACTCGGCACATTGAGTGAGCAGGTAAATCATCCAAATATGGTTGAATGATGTGTTTGATATCATGGAAAGCATAAGACATAGTGCATTGAAAAGTTGCACCAGCGTTCTTGAGACCAAAAGGAAGTTTCTGATAGGCAAAAGTACCCCAAGGACAAATAAAAGCAGTCTTATGTTGATCCTCGGGAATAATGTTGATTTGATTATACTCGGAGAAACCATCCATGAGAGAGAAGATTTCGCTTCCGGTGCAATCGTCGACAATCTGATCGATGAAGGGGGTAGGAAAGTTGTCTTTGGGACACGCTTTGTTGATATCTCTATAATCAACGCATACACAAATGGTGCCTTGTTTCTTGTCAATTGGGACAAGATTGGAAACCCATTCTGTGAGAGCCACCAGATAAATAAAGTCAGCTTTAAGAAGTTTCTCAACTTCGAGCTTGATAGCAGCCGCTTTACGTGGGTGAACTGGACGAAGGCATTGCCGGACAGGTTTAGTGTCGGGGTATGTCTTTATCTCATGTATCACAATCTCAAGGTCGATACCCGACATTTCTTCGTAACTCCATGCGAAGATATCACAAAACTCTTTGAAAAGGGACATATAGGTGACAACTTCGTCAGAAGAACACAAAGCTCCGATATGAACATTTTCAACAATCCCAGGTTTGATGGATATGTCAATGGGAGTAGTGGGCGAGATATTTCTTAAGTTCTCTTCGGAAAACACATCGTGTGGAGACTCAGGAACGGTCGAGATGACAACAACGGTCGACAGAGTCGAAATCCATTGGTAGTTCTCAAGAGTATGTTGCTTCAGAAAGAGAATGGAACGATGATGCCCATCGTCCCAAGGGGTGTCCTCCATGACGAACATGATCATTTCGTCAGTGGGAAAAATAACACGAAAAGGATCGGGAGACAATGCACCAAGAGAGGGGGTAGAAGGTGTTGCCGATTGAATGGCCTGATAGGCGAATTCGACTGGACTTAACGACATTTCGTTGCCGAAACAAAGATGATCTCCAGGGTCAGGTACTATCCAGGGGTCGTGAGACGCAGGAATTTCGGAAGGTATGGTGGAGATCATGTTGATGGAAGCAACAAACGAGCGTGGATAATCGGGTGGTGGAATGGGGAAAGTACCCATTAACGAAGAGTCCTTGAGAAGGCCTACACCAACGTTCTCATAACCCGGTGGGGTTTTAGAGATAAATGGTACGTTGCCAGTACAGGTATCAGAATTGAAGAAGGCTAGTTGATCGATGGTGACAACCTTACCTTGATGTGGGAAACATACCACACGGAAAAAGGGTCGACACAACTGCACACATGGAATCGATCCAGCTGCGGCCAAGCAAAAGATTGTAATCAAGGGGAGCGTCAAAGACTTCCACTTCGACTTGGACCATTTTTCCTTCTAATGTGATGGGCAATGAAGGAAGGACACCGTAGGGCTTAAAACTGGAGCCGTTGAAGGCTTTAAGAGTGTTCTAGGATTCATTCAAAGAAGGAGAGCCAATGGATTTCCAGCAAGCGAGAGACATAACACATGTCAAGGCACTCTCATCGATAATGGTTCGGCAAATGTTTTTGTCGAAGACAACCACTTGGATCTGGAATGCAAGCTGAGGGGGTAATCTTGGAATGTGATCTTCCAAGTCAAAGATTATTAAATTCGTATCCGTCGGATCAATTCCACCGATAGATTTCAACAGTGCCTTCCGTTGTGTAGGACAACTTTGAAGGACTTCGAGGGCTGACATCGCAGAAGGTGCTTTTCAACAATGCTGTAGTTCTGGTCCACATGAGCATGAGGATTGAAAGATGATTTTTGAATGACGCCCTTTGGGGGGGGTCGCAGAACTGTGTCGAGGCTCGATCATTCAAGATGAAGAGGACGATTGGTAGGTGGAGTTGCTGGATAGGGTTGTACCAAGGAAGGAGGTAGATTATCAACCTTCTCTTTAGAGGGAGAATAATCTTTGGCTCGAGTAGTGAGTGCAACATTGCTCTTCTTAGAATCGCCAGTACACATCAAAACATAGGAGGTGGTAGAAGATGAGGGTTGGTCATGGATGACCAACTGAGCCTGTTGTTGAGACAGGAAGGGTTGTGACAAAACGGCCAGCGCAGGTGGCTTTGGAGCTCCTTAAAGGAACTTAGTGACCTCGGCACGTCGTGGACAATCCTTCATGTAGTGATCATCACCACAGATAATACAAGGGTATCATGGTTTTCTCTTATACCGATCGTCAACAGGGGTAGTTTTGGTGTGCTCTGCTTGAGAATTATTTTTTCCCTCCTTATTCTTACCTCTCCCCTTTTTAGATTTGTTTTTACCGACTGGAGTAGATTGGACTGCATTTACCTCAGAAGTCTTGCTGGTGGGAGGGGTAGGAGATGGAGCATTTTGAACATTAGAAGAATCAGATTTAGGGTTTACGCTTGACATGGAATGTGGTTGGGCTTGGGCATTACCAACCACACCGTCAGCTGCATGCGAGGCAGCTAGAGTAGTAGAAGTGCTGGAAGTAGAAGGACGAGGTAAATCAGGTAGTAAATCGTAAAGGGTTCCCGTTTGTGAATAAACGAGGTCAAGATATTGAGCACGACTTATAGCCTGCTCTTCCATGACTACGCCACCCATGGAAATGTCCTTACCGATGTCGTTCACAAATGATTTTGTGAACCACTCTGCCAGCAACTGATCGGGGAGCTCAAGTTTAATGAGATGTCATCTCCTGCGCCACTCATGGATGTGATCGGATATATGAGTGGCTTTGTTCTGTTTGAAGGAAGTCAAAATCTCGGTCCCCATGTCATAATGGATCGGTAATTGGTAATGCGTAAGGAAAGCCATAGCTAGGATGTTGAAGTCAGAGAAGAAACCTCGTGGCAATTCGATATACCACTTCACAGCAGAACCTATGAGGGTTCGTTGAAAAATACATAAACGAATAGAGTCATCCATCAATGAGTTGGATGAGCACCATAGGTGAAAAGTCATAACGTGATTGTTAGGGTCCTCTCCCGCTTTGCCGTTGAATTTAGGAATGTCCGATGGAAGCTTGGCTGGTATAATAGGCCATTGGGGAGAGTGACAAATAGGATCATTTAAAATCCTTGACAAATCCGGCAGATCCAAAGTGGCGAGAAAGGGTAACTGTCGATTCACCTACGGGTACTGGTGGCTTTGGGGAGGAAGCCCTGTCGGCAAACCAGTAGGACCATAAGAAGTTTGCATATAATGTGAAGACCCAGGCAGATTTGGTGGTGGTTGGAGAGGATAGTAGCTCATAGGATTATACCCTGGAACAAGGGCTTGAGTTTGAGCATTCGCCCCCCAAATGGGATTGAACGAACCTGGATATGGTTCGCCCACACTAGGGGGTATTACAGACGCTGCTGGAAACTGCTGCCCCCCATTCGATTAAGGAGGATGTTGTATCAATTGATTCCAATACTGGGCCAAGGAGGGAGGTATGTTTTTCCCATAGGGTGAGGTCGGTCCTCCCATCGAAGGTGGTGTTCCAATTGGAGGTTGTGTTCCAAGTGGGATTTGCCCACCGAGAGGGGGTTGAGTTATTCCACCTTGGTGTAATTGTCCACCAAACGAAAACTGGTAATTTGGAGTGAATGATGGAATAGTGCCACTAGGATTAAGATTTCCAGTAGAAGACAAAGAAGTTCCTCCAAAAGGAAATTGAGGGAGTGTTGGGATAAAACCAAGAAGAGAGTGCCCAGAAGAAGAAGGACCACTAGGAGAGCCAGATGAAGTTTGCGCAGGAGTAGGAATAGAAGCATTCAACGCACGGTATCCAGGTGGTAGTTTTAGAGTGACGTTGGGCATTCGCGATGTGTTGATGGGAGCAAGACTAACCTCAATAAACCTGGTTGGAACACTCGTAGTAGCTGTGAAATGGGCCATTTCGGCAGGGATGGTAAAGTGATAAGCGGTAGTCAACGGTATTGTCTCTGTACTAGAGATTTTGGAAATCACAGGTGGGTTGATTTTGGAAATCACAGGTGAACCTGGACCAAAAAGGTCCCGTCGAAAAACGCCCGTAGACCAAAAAGGATCTTGGTCCCCAGGTCGAGTCGGAGATATAGAATACACAACAATTAAATCTCTGAAAGAGTTTGCTCGCATAAAACGTCTCTCAGAATTAGGGTGAAGTCGAAAGTCCTCTCGAGTATTTGTAATTCGAAAATGTTCTAGAGAGTCAGTTCGTTCCACTTGTGGTGTGGTGATGACTATGACTTCACTTTGCTGAGGAGAACCCTCAGGTGTACTTGTAGGCAAGGGTTGAGAACCTTCCAGATGCTCTGGAGATAAACCCTGCATTCTACATGAATGACGAGGAGGAGCTATTGTAAATGAGTGAAAAACTTCACGAAGAAAATCCTATGTCAACTTCGAGAAACAAACAACACGCGCTAGTAAACAAAATCTAGGAAGCAACACCAAGCAAACAAGACCTTCTAATATCGAAGCTACTAGTTGGTGATGAAATCCAACGTCGCAACAACGAGATGAGAAGAGGCTAGGCTGGGGTGGAAAAGTTACGCTAACGACCTGCTTAACGAACTTACACCCTGGTGCAAGCTCCCACACATAATCATGGGTATACCCTCCAAGGAGCTCGTGTGAGTTTGGTCAACGTCAATTCCAGGTATCGTGAAGACTTTCCCCTTCATAGTCACCTCATGTAAGAACCTAGAAAGATAGGCCACTAAGGTTACCACCAACAACAATAAATCCTGGGGGGACAGTCGACAGTCCGATCCACACGCAAGGGCAGGGTATCTAGCCCAAAATCAACTCAAAAGGCTTCCACTCAGCATTGTGGGTATACCTCTGAGTGATCCCCGTAATACGTGTAATCTCTACACTGATATCAACAAAGCAGGGTGAATAACTATGTCAATATCAATGCGACCTCGTGCTTGACCCTTGTGTGAGAAGGGCTTCCCAAAACAAGATGTTTCAAATGGAATTTAACACTCCCTAACACAAGATGCTATTGTGTGTTTTGTGCTTTTGGAGAGTGTATCTCTTGTCCTACTCCAAAGTGCTAGCCTAGCTAAATGTTGGTGTAATAGAGCCCTAAAAAAGAGTTACTAGATAAATTTTATGATTGCGCAGTGTTATTAAGAGTTGTTGTTTACCCAAAGGAAGCGGAGATGAAACTTATGTTGTATGACTCTGACCCAATGATGCATGGATGAGAATGAAAAATATATCGATTTTCATTCAATGAATCCTATGTATGGGAGGGAGAGAAATTTTTTCGGATCAAACCTTGAACTACAAAACACAATTTCCTTTAAAATGCAAATGCAACAAATCATGCATTCATAACAATTCTCTATCGTTCCTTTTTCAATAATTTCAACAATTGATTTTCAATGTTTTCGAAGGCGAAAATGATTTTTTGAAAGAAAAACTTTTGTTCACTTTTCAAAAAGGACCCACACCATGATAGTGAGAGTACAGAAAATAAAAAACCTATGAACAAGCAATGATAAAAACCCAAATCACTCTTTCAATGAAAACAAAAATAAGAAGCAAACCAATATAGTCTTTTCAATTGCATAAGAAAAATGATCTTTCAAACAATAAGAAAATGATAAAGACCAAGAAAACTCAACTTTCAACAAATCACCAGTTCTTAACTAATCAAGCACACTCAGATTCCAAAATTAGAGAGTATGGTTTTGCCAAGAAAAGTCAAGAAATGAAAGTCAAGACAGAAGTGACAAGAAAAACCTTTGAAATCCTAAGATTGTTCATGCATGAAAATGAAGACAAGAAAGACACCAATCAATGGTCCAAGAAACTTTTATGAGGCACCTAGACTGATCTGGGTAGTTGAAGATGCCAAAACTCAAATCCAAAAGTTTGAAAAAATGGGTTCGCGGGCTGAGAGTGTTACACAGTGCGAGAATTAGTGATTCTCGCAGGTGGCCCTTGAGCAGAGTGCGAGAACCTCGCATTGAACCTAAAGGCAGGATGCAAACTCTATAGATTCTCGTAGGCTACAGTGAAGTGCAGTGCGAGAACCTATGAAACTAGTCAAATTTTTGGAAAATGAAACAAAATTTGAAAAGACCTTTGGACCTAGAGGGTCTATCAGGGTATCCTGAAGACTCAGAGATTGATATGAATGGAGAAAAGTAAAACAAGAGAAAATGACCATAGAAAAATACCAAAAACCACAAGGAAATGGGTTATGTTCCCCAGTGGAGTCGCCAATTTTGTTATCGGACAAATCGGTAGGTGCGGACACTAACAGATCTCCCTAGATCCACCTGGATTTAGAACAAAATAGGACAGGACATGAATCTTTCCCTAAGTTTTGACCATTGAATTGGCTAGTAGGAATAGACAAGTAACATACCTTTATATCACTTCCTAGGGTCTCTGTTTCTCTTGCTTTGCTCCGGTGCTCTCATGAGGTCAAGACCAAGACAACACAAACCAACCAAAGTGAAGATAGAAAAATATGTTCAACTGTCAACTTATGTGTATGATCAAGAAATTACATAATAAAGTGGAAATAGCTTTATGGGAAAGGGACATGCCATTGTATCATATTAATTGAAAGTGAAGATTACAACCTGATAGCCTTGATGTCGCAAGCTTCCTTTCGATGGCTCTTGGCTCCAACACACACACACACTTGCTCAATCCTTGCATGAAGAAGATCAAATCCTCTTGATAGACTTGCTAGAGTCTCCAAGCTGTTATTCCAGCTAAGGCCTTCACACAATTCTTTCACCACTTCTCCAATGAATCTTGCTTAACCTTTTCCATGAGAATTCCCTCAATATATAAGAGAGAATGAGATAGTTACTTGGATAAGAATGATCCCACAATATCAGAGAATCCAATACAAGGATAACCATTCGAATGCCAACCCATTCTTCTAGAATATTCCCTTCTAGAAACATCGAGAATTCATCTTTTTCCATGCTTTAGGAAGAGTTCGCACCCTGGCTATTCAACACAGTGCGAGAAGTTCACACCCTGGCTTAAGGCGGCCTACGAGAATGGGTCATTCTCACACCCAAATATATTAGCAGCCTGCAAACCTTCTTCAAAAGTGAGTTTTCTGGAAAGAGATGAAAGTAACTTTTCTCAGGAGAAA
>CBVK0100099497.1:0-14201 GCA_900067695.1 Picea abies | reverse complement strand
GAGCCTGAGTACACCATCATTAATACACCATCATGATGACCAAAATCATGGGTAACACCCTAGGTGTAGTCCAACTAGGCCTAGGACGTCTCCTCTTTTCAACCTATAACTTCAACGCTAGCTTAGAAAAAAGAAAGAAAAGTGTAGCAACGGCTAGGCTATATCTTCTTCTTTCAATGGCTGAAAACTATTTCTCAACAAGGGAACATGTAGCAATGACCTAGTTGTGTGCTTGCTACCTAGGGTTTTAAAATCAGCAAATTTTTAAGAAAATGCAAGAATACTAACCTACAACCATTCAATCAAGAAGTTTTACAGGAAAAACACTTACATATCATGAAGAAAAGCACATGCAAACCCTAGTTGTAAACCTTCCATGAGAGAAATGCCATAAATGCCAAGAGAAATCCTCCTTCAAGAGTAGCGCCTCACTTTAAAACACCAAAAATACCCAAGTAGGGAACAAGAATTGAGATCTCACAAGAGAGTGAGTTGTGTTATGTTCAAATGAGGGAAAAACATCCTCAATATATATCAATCCATGACCTTTAATTTATAGAATAGGTCATTAAAACAACCGACAAGGCTGACTACAAAATTTACACTGTTTTTGCATTAACTGCTAGATAAAAGACACAACATGAGCAAAAGGTGGGACGTCAAGCCCTTCTGAGGGAGACGTTGGCCCTTTTTGGGCATGTCCATCATCCAGAAGTCAGACGTTATCCCTTTTAAGGCTCCTCCAAGCTGCCACACATGCCAGTAACCCCATCACACTGCTACACACTCAAGGTGACATCCAGATCTCCTGGGTGACGTCCTGTCCATCAAGAGGAAAATGTTCCATCTAAAGTGGGTGATGCCCCCTAGGCCGGGCTCAGCCAAAGTGTCCTGGGTGGAACATCCTTCTTTCTTCATGTGTAAAGGATCATCAAAATGTTGTCCTGTCTCTGCCACTGGTAGGATCCCAACAACCATCTGATGGGCTCTTCAGCCCCATGGAGGCTCTTCAGCCCCATGGAGGTCCGAGCTAATCATCTCCCCATGTGTACCGATCCACTGGTACCTGTCCATCGGGCATGGTCCTGCACATCAAAAACTTCGCCCTCCATGGGATCATCAGTCCTCGGGATCATAGCAATGTCAACCATATTTCATCATTAAATTTATCAAATACATGCATAAAACCCCTAGCATATCCTCTAATAGCTCAAAGATATTACACTGATCTACTATACAAAGCTGAAGAAAAGAACAAGGTAACCTATTGGGCCAGTATTCATAAGAAGAGGAAAGTTTCCAAAGGGAATCATTCAAGCCATGTAGCATGAGGTGGTATGGTTTAAGGATGTCTAGTCATAGTGAAGACCAGGGGTAGGTATTGTCCATGGGTGCCTTTGTAGGAGGCGAGCTGCACCTATCATGGATGCAGTTTTTTCCAAGCCCCTTTATTGCCTTTATTCTTTCTTTGTTACTTCAAGATATGACCAGAGGACATTGCCTTGGCGTGGTGACCAGAGTTGACAGTGTTACCCACGAGTATTTTTGTAGAAATGATAAGGCTAGCTCGTGATGAGACCCCCTTTCCCTTGGCCATGCAACCAAAGGTCATTGCCCTGACGTGGTAACTAGATAATGACAATGTCATACTGCTAGATACCTATGAACATAATGGGTCGGCTCATGATGAGACCTCTCATCCTCTTGGTTAGGTCTTGTTTTATTATTTTTCTTTGGATCCCTTTTGTTTCTTATCAAGAGGCCTTTTATTGCCTTCTCGGGAATCCTTGGGCGAGGCATCTCTAGGTTTTATTTCCTATGGCTTTTACCTTTTACCAATTTCTTTTACCTCCTGGGCCTTTAGCCCCTTCTTCCCACGGGACAAAGTGTAACCCCTCAAATAGGTCATCCTAATGCCCGGACTAGGGATATGGGGTGGATGTATGGGAGATAAGATGTAAAATGATAATATGGTGGGAGCGGACGATGGCTCTTCAAATCCCCCCTACTGGCTAACCAAAACCCATGGATACAAGCTTGCTAGGGCACCCCGCTAATCCCCCCAACAATGGTCAAGTGGGTTAGTGTAAGATCCAAGCAATTGTCAGAAATGTAAGGAACCTGATGCATATATATGAAAGTTATAACGATCAAACATGACACATACCATGATACTTGGACCAATTACCTCATGAAGTAAGAGTCTTCTCTGATGGAAGTCCAAGCCGATGTAGATGGATGCTGCTGCTGTTGACAGGACAAATCTGGCGTAGAAGAAGAAGGATGGGCCCTTCAGGGCCATGCTCAGGTCAATCCCGCTCTCGGTACTGCATGTTTAGGACCTATGGGCCTCGAGACATGATCTCCTAGTTATCCCTAGAAAACGGGGATAACATGCACACTCACTGATCCTTGGAATCTCCCATATTTTTCCTTGGTCATAAATTAAACAAGAATATGTGAATAAATGTTCCATGCTACGTTAAAGTTAAAACAATGGTGGAATTGAGGTTTCCCTAGACAATTGAGTCTTGAAATATCTTGAAAATTCATTAGAGTGGTTAGGTTATTCATCGAACCTGGAGATATCATCCATTCACATTAAAGGAGCACACCATGTGAATTTCTTTTAGTTCGACATCCAAGGTTAAAAAATATTTGGGGGAATATTCTTATTTAGGCATGGACAATCATATCCTGATAATAGGAAATTATCCCCATAAGTGTGTAAAATCCATTGCTTACCCCATCCCTTATTAACAAATGGAATGGGAAATGAAGTGTACTTTATAAAGGGGACATGCATAATTTTGTTAGGGATATGGACACACTCATTGGTAGTGGAGCAAGATTTATGATGATGGGTGACTCCACCAAGGAAATGGACATTGATGGATAGTGAAGCAACACCACAAGAAAGTGAAATAACCACTTTTTCTCAAAATATTCAACCCCAATTAAAGAAAAACCTTGTACTTATTACTATTACCTAAAACATAAGTGAAGCTTTAAAGGAAATCAACTTCACACTTTATATATTTAGGAAAATATGTTAAATCGTTGAATTTTCATGATTGGGATACTATATGGGTTAATTATACAAAGGCATGACCTAAAGAATCCATTTGTTTGAATTAGGTATGATTTTTCTAAAATTATTACCTTTTTTCAAAAGGAATGAGTGAGTAAGTGCTGACTCCAGGAATCTTGGATTCTCCTAGTGTATCGCCATTTGTTTTTCCCATGACAACCACCCTAAATTTTGAAAAAAATGTGGGGCATGCCTTCATATTTTCATTTTCCTGGGTATGCTTCCTTGTTTTTCACAATACATTGACTTTGATTCCTCCTTACTTTTCTACATTTATTCATTCTATTGGATGGTTAAGCTAGATGGGATTTCATGTTTCACTTGTTTAGTTTTGACTTAGTTTCTTTTCTTGATATTTACTCATCATTAAGTTTTTATTTATTTCAATCCTTAATTCTATTTGTTCAAACTCTTTTTGTCCCCAATTTCTAGATCGAGCTCAATCCACAAGTCAAGCCACTCTTTTACTTTAATTATTTTGCAAGTTCCCTAATTTGGAAATTGGTACCTATTTCCAAATGAAGGCCTTTGTCCACCTACTTTTCTTTGGAAAATCATATATTTTGGATTCCCCCCAACCTCCAAATTGGGCTCTCCTTACTCTTCATCCTGTTCAATTTGTTTCTCCTCATTCAAGCTCTTCTTTAACTTTTGTTTGAATGTATCTTCCTTCCTTTCAAAATTTTATTTCTATTTTTAAATTCAACTAAGTCAAAACATTTTCTAAAATTCTATTTATAAATAACCCTCAACATCAAAATCAAGCCTCCTTTTCACTTGTTCATTGTTACCTTGCCCCAGTTTGGAAATCAGCCCCAATTTCCAAATCAGGCACTCTTTTCACCATTCATACCACATGAACTTTTGACCTTGTTTGATGTGCTTTTGTTTGACTTATCTTATTTTCAAACTTTATTATATTTTCTTCTTCAAAAACCATATTTACTTGATAGGACCCAATCTCAAAATTGGTCCCTTCAGTGACTAAATTTTTGTAACCATTGTCGAATATAGTGATTATCCCAAACTCTAAAATCAGGTCTTCCCTTTATGAATGTTAGTTAGACAAGGTCCTGATTTCTCAATTGGCCCTAATTTTCAGATCATCCTTCTTTCTCATAGCTCTTTCTTTGTACATGTGAAGCCTTTTAAAGTTTTTATTGTAATCAAGATTGACCTTGAAAATTGGTCCTCCTCGATGTGAACTTGTGGCCCAATTTATGATCGGGGATGATTTCAAAATTGGGCATGCCTTCGCCTAAAATTATTGATGAGGGGTCTTAATTTATCCATTTGGTCACAATTCATATACCACCCCCCCTCGCTTTAAAACTATTCACACATGTGAAATATATTAAATCTCAAAGTGGGTTCTTTCAAGTATGTGGGTGACTTGTTCATGTGCAAACACCTTAAAGCATATCTTTATACATTGGAAAAATTCAACAATGTCATATGCTTGAATCACCACCTTTTTTAAAACATTAGTAATAAAATGATTTTCAAATAATGAATCAAAGTGAGCATGTACCATATATTGTGGTTCAATGAGTGAATATTTGATATAGCACTTTGTTCCTCTTAGTAATTCTCAAAGACAAAAAACACTAAAAAAAAATTAGTTCAAACATTTAGGGGAATAATTTCAATATACGTCATCTTGTATGTGATCCTTATTTAACAAGTCCAAACCTATTATCATCCAAACTAGCACTTGTGCAAAGCCTTCACAAGGTTCTTGACTAGTAACATATGGAAGCATTTTCCACTATCACCTAAGAAGACATTTCCCCCATTTTAGTGAAGGATAGAGATCCAACACAAGAGAGACTTCCCTAGAAACCTCAAAGGGTCCTATAGCAAGCTAAGGCAAGTCTATGACCCCCTATATTGATTTCTTGATTAGATAGGTCAAGGTTAAGGGAAAGGTCAAGATGAATTAGACAGAGGAAATTAATTGTGCATGTGTGAGGGGTTTTTCTAGAACAATTAATGATGTTTATTAAGTTAGAAGAGTAAATTAAATGCCTCAAAACACTATCTATCAAAAGAAAAGAAAGGTTGTAATAGAACTTGAATAAAGGATGATATACTTTAACATATAACAAGTTTATAATAGTAGTAGTAAATCATTTCTAAAATTATAAAGAATGCAATGGAAGATATGCTAAATGTTAGGTAAAAGACTAACAAACCATAAGCTAATGATTACTAAAATAAATAGCATGGAACTATGTTAAATAAATGCAAGATACCTAATAGCTATAAATGCAATTAATGCAACAATAAATGATGATAGATGGTGATTCTTAACAATAAATGTAAGGAATTAGGTTAGGTATGATGCAATGCAAAAGCCCTAAACCTCAGAACATGGCATTGAGAGAGAAAGAGAACTAAAACTAGGGTTTCATGTAACTTGCAACAAGAGAAATACTAGTGTTGTCTTAAGTCCTCGGGAATTTGGAGTTAATGCAACCTAAAAGAAGGATAAAAGGAAAAGAAAACTCAAGGTTTAAATTCTATGGAGATTCACAATCACAAGCTCTAGCTCTAATCCTTTAAACATACAAGTTTAGGTGGATGTGCAATCACAATCCATAATTTTGTCCTATGTCTTATTTGATTTCAAACAAGGGATCAAGGAAAAAAAAAGGTAAACTCTAGAGTAGTACAAGCACACGATCTGGAACTTTAACCAATAAAGACAATTTTAGGGAGATGTACAATCATAGGCCCTAAATTTAACCTGATATGCTTCAACAAGCTTAAGATGAATGAAAACAAGGAAGGGGGTGCACAACTACAATCCTTTTGAAGGTTTCAAAAGCACCTTATTCAAAAAGACCAAGATAACATGCAACTTATCAAAACTTTGATAGAGCATCTACTTAAAACACCATGAAGAAACCATAAATAATTTGTAAGAACACTTACTAGACAAGTTGTTAAGCATGAATAAACCCTAGAATCATCCACCAAAACAAGAGAAACATCCACAAGATCACTCTCCAATAGGTGTGCATAAGTACTTCATGATGAGAAAAGAGTAAAATATGACAAGAGAAGTGATTCTCTGCCAATGTGAGTTATGTTTAGAAAACGAGGGAAGTACTAGCATTTTATATGAGGAAACCCTAGTGCTTTACCCATCAAAAGCCCCTAAAAATGTGAAATATCCATCATACAATGTGGATGGTTCTAGGTTGAGCCCTAAAATATCCTCCAACATAAAGATAAAACAAAAATACATAATAAAAAAATCCCCTCATAAATGACACGTGTGAATGTGAGATCCTCCAAGGGTGGTGACATCATCCTTTAAAGTGGTAAACGATCCTCAAAATGGTGGTGATGCCATCTTTTTTTATAACATGCATATGGTAAGATAACATGGATGCATGAATAATGCACTAAATGACATCAAATAAAGGAAATCCAATCAAAACTAGGCACACAGTATGCCCAAATACTAATCCTACTATAATGCTACATGACAATTGAAAAGATAGGTCTAATCATAGAACTAGTGAATCCATGTTAGAATTTAAAAGTAAAAAGTTCTACCTTTGTGATTAGTTATGAAACAAATAAAAAATACATCAAGAACAAATTAATTGTGAGCTCAGACAATCACTACAACATAACCAAATATAGAATCAAACTCATGAAGGTGTGGAGGAAAAAATATCATGTCGAGATGTGTCCCCACAAGCTTTCTCTACCCATATTTGAATAGGACTATGATATGATGAAGGCTCATAAGAAAAACACTTCAAATAATGGCCACTTTGTATTTCATTAATCCCCGAGGCTCGAGATGGAATCATAAGAACTATGAAGAATTCCCCTTGATTACTCAAGGAGAAATTGGATGAAAAATGGGACATGAATTTAGATCTTAAGAAAAACATTTTCTCCCAACATACGTCTTGTTGACCTTCTATATGTGGTTGAAAATCCCTACAACAAACCATAGGTTTAAAACACCCTTTCCCCATAGATAATTTATCATCAAACACATAATTCCTAGTCATATCTTTAATGATATAGAAAGATGAGGAAAGGAAGAATGGAAATTTTCGCTATGAATATCTTGTTGTCCTGGGTGAATCATGGCCTCATAAAAATGTTCACCAATATATGAGCATAAACATGGTTGAAAATATTCTTCACGGAATAACTCCGAGTGATCAAAATAATATGTATCACACCTTCTAGGATATGGATGGAAGTAATCATTAGAATGTTGTAATGGATCACTCCTAAATCATTGAAATAAATTTGTGAACATATCATCTTTGTATTTCAAAAAAATTGAATCAACATTGCACATAGATGTGTGTTCTAAAGGAAACAATTATGCATTCTTGATTATAGAATCATCATTGATATGATAAATGGGATCTCCATCAAAATGAAAGAAATGCATATCTCGTCTTCATCTTTCAATGTGTATAAAATCAGCAATACAATTGGCATGCTCTTCATTAGATAAAAAATTTACTATATCCAATGGTTCTTCCAAAATTTCTTCACTTTCCAAGTCATGAAAGGATGTAGCATAGGAATCAAAAACTTGGGAGAGAGTATAACTTGCCATATTCTCATATTCATGTGAAGGATGGATGGAAGCTTGGGTGACTTCATCTTCATCTAATGGACAAGAAAATACCAACATATCTTCTTCATGAGGAGTACTCTCAATAGGGCCTTATTCATAGACTTGGCATTCAACATGATGTGCTTCATTAAAGTCTTCTTCTTCAACGGATTCATGAGGTATTAATCATCAAATCAAATAAGATAATTTCCAATGGAATGAATATCAAATTATTAAGTGTCGTTGAGTGCACACTATGATTTCCTTCCTTCCTCTCCTTTTGACATGCAGTGAGGGAGAGACCTCTCTTGTTTTGTTTCATGTACTTGGTGACTTTCCTCGTGAACCTCTTCTTTAAGATATTTCTCTTCAATGAAGTCTTTATCATATTCAATAGGGTTAGAAAAGAACCCCTCTTCTTGGAGATCCACCATAAGATCATGAAGAATATATTCGTACCTTTGAGATGTCGATCCCCAATGCTTGAGAAATTATTCAATGAAAATTATGAAAGAAGATATACTCTTTGGAATGAGAGAATACCTGACCCGATTTTGTTGTATTTATTCATAGATATTAAAAAATATATTATTAGCACATATTCATGTATCACATTTATGTCGAAAGTGTATTTAAAATTTTTTACAACATGTGTGACAGTCGAAATCATATCACCATCAAATTTTGGACAATTACCCCCCCCAATTTGGAGAAAAGTGATTTGGGTATCTAGAAAAATTCTTAATATAAAGAGAAGGGAACACTTCATGAATTTCCCATGGTGCCATAATTTCATCACTTGAGAATATGCAATCTTATACAGAAATTGAGAATAGGATTAAACCTCAAAACATATCAGTGGAGTCACCAGATGAACTTGTTAGAAAATGCTCATCAAAATGTCTGTAAGGAAAAGGGATTCTTCCCTTAATGGAGTCAATAGGAATGCTATCTAAATAATGCTTTGAATAAATCTTACCAATAAAGTGTTGAAGCATATACTTCATATCTTTGAGAAGAATCACTCAATTATCCTCGGAAATGGTGCAAAAATGTTAGCACCTTGTGCAAATCCTTCACAATGTGTTGACTAGTGTAACATATGGAAGCATTTTCCACCATCACCTAAGCAAGTACTTCCCTCCTGTAATACCCTTGTTTCCCCCAGCGTGTAAATATAGCTATAAATTTCCAAAATACCGTGGCAGACTAAATATGTGTGAATGTTGGATTTGATGAACCTTTTGTTATAAAAGGTAATCTATGTATTTTTGTTATTAATTAAATATGGATAGTGTTGCATAACTATTGAAAGGGGGGTTTGCCAAGATAGATCATGATGTTATGAGAGAGATGGTGAGGGGAACCAGAAATGGTTGAGATGACCCCCACCAAACCAGTACCTTATTAGATTTAATTTCTTAGACCCAGAATAGTCCTTTGACCCAAAAATGAATTACCAGTTAGGCTTGTAGTTGGAAAGGCCTCCTCAAGAGTTAATGAGGAGATGGGAAGAGTACCCATTTGAAAGGCCTTCAGAACTTACCATAATCTGGGGATTTAGACCCACACAATCTTACTGAGGAAGGAAATAAAGGAGGTGATTTCATGGGAAGAGGCAGATCTGCAAGGAAGTAGAGACGAGAGACCAATCTCTAGAAAAGGGAGGAGCACTTGTAGCTCTCGGGTTCTAAGAAGAATTGAGAAACATGCTCATTTTGGGTGAAAGAAGTTATTGGAAACATTTTCAATCCAAGATGATAAACGAGGCTGATGAGTGAGTGTGGAAGTACTCGTTGCAGAGCCCCTTGATTGGTACAGAGAAAATAGTTTTCTAAGTTCCTGTGGGAGGAGGAGAGTAACCTTCGTCCCTAACTCTCGATGAGAAAGAAGAAAGAGTTTATCTCATATCATCATGGTATAGCTAGGGGGTGCCCAATGGTAAATCCGTTTAGAATTGGTTGTGCCTATGATTGGGTGGAAAGAGGCACCCCTTTCAATAGTCACTTCACAATTTTTCGTTTTTGATGAGTATTTTCATACTATGTCTACTAGAATGGAAATGATTATTGAACATACATGTCTATAAATAAATTATGTATTGAATTATTAAGGTAGAAATGTACATTGTTTTGCTATGAACCCATGCTTTTGAATGGTCTTTTGTTTGCCTCATCTTAGCAACTAGAGAGTTCTAGAGAGTTTTGGGATGTTGGTCTACAAGAGAGTCATGGTAGGGTCAAATGGAATAGATAGGTCATGTCGACCTATCGAATTTACCTTCACGGGAATTTTAAGTTCAAACTCTATGGAAGGAGGGTGCATCCTTTAGAACCTTCACATATATGACCGAGGGCTGATGCCCATGGCCTTAGCCAATTCACAACTAAGAGTTAAGAGTGTATACCATGAGAATTATCAGAGGACCCATATGAACAAGTTCTAGGAACCCTGCGCTAGGCCCGAAAGGAGATAATCCTTTCTAGCCTTAGAATTTGGGGAGTTCGAAGCTCCAGGGTGTTATGGCCTTACCACCTACAAATAGGTCGAAGGAAACTTATTTCTATGATTACCTACGAGGTCGATCGACATGTGGAAGTGCCCCTAAGTGTGACAAATGGACCTGTCCCATCGTTAAATATTGACCCACTTACCAATCATGAAGTAACGTGAGTCGTTGATCCAAGGGAAATCAAGAGTCTTCCTGACCATTGTATCTATGCCAAGGTCAGTCTAACGTTCACTACTTTTGAAGAACAGAGGTTTCATAGCACCAAATTCCTCAAACACCGAAGTCACGAATTGATCTGAGTCATAGATCTGGGGAGTCCATTGAGGACCCCTCTTAATTGTCTAATCAACCAGTGGAGAGACTCGCATACAAAACTTCGGCGAAGTCCTACTTCGGAAGAATGAAAATGCTATAATGCCAAAAACACCTAAGTCCATAGCTGCGAACTAAAGAGAACCGTAGATCTAGGTACACTTCTGGAACACTCATGTCTGTTGGATCCATGTTGTGGTCATTCTAGCGTTGACCACTCTGGGAGAAACGGGTTTGTAAGCAAGCGAAATCCTTCTAACATTGAACTCGTGAAGTCATATGAGCCATAGATATGAGTATGTTGTGGGGTCATTCTCAATCGTTAGATATATATTGTGGTCAGCCTGGCACTGACCACTTTGGGAGCAAGGAGGAGGTCACACAAAGGATCCCTTGAACACCGAAGTTACAAAGTAACGGAGGCCGTAGATCAATGGATCTATGTGGATTCTTCTTGACCATTATATCTAAGGGAATTGAAAGTATATCAGTCTGGAGTGATGTGGCATGCTAATTTCACCTAGGGTGATGTGGAACCATGTTTGACATGCCACGTGTCACCTATATTTGTACGTTTTGAAGACCCTATGTGCCCATTAAAATGTGGCATGTGTCACCCTTTGAAGGGGCCACGTGCAATTTTTGTCTTTCCGTGTGTCACACCCCCTGGCACGTATTCGCTTGGCTTATTAGTGGGTGGAGTACTTGGGACCCACCTGTCCTTGCCTCTACGTTTAATACACCACCACATGTAAGGGTGGGCCCTTCGAGAGTTTGGAACTTCGGGACTCTGAAGGTTTGGGGTGCACTGTTGTAGATAAATCGAAAGGCCTTAAGTTAGGAGCCATGTGGAAAGATTTCAAGCTCCTTCGGGAGTTTAGGATTTTAGGACTCCGGAGGATCTGGGCGCAGAAAGGAAAAGGGGCATTCAATGTCGAAGTGCCAAACATCGAACTCCCCTCTAGCTTAGGTGTTAAATGAGGATCAAATCTCATTGTTGGATTATATGGTGGATGGACTTCGATTGTGGATGCATAAATTTGGAGATGGTACAAATTAGATGGTCCCACATGGGTGCCACTTGGTCCTTGACTAATAACAACCGAAGAGATTCGAGAGGCCATAACTTGCAATCCATAGCTCGGATTTTAGCCTGGTGGTAGTCATTAGAAAGATACGGGAGAGTGGAAGAGGATGAAGACCTTAGACAAAGGGTTTAATGAAATTAAAGAAGGAAACGTTCCGATGCCCCATCCCTAAAAAGGCTACCTAGGGTTTGGGTGTGTTACAAATTGGTATTAGAGCAGGCAACAACACTTGACCTTCTTGGGCTCATGAATGATTCACATAAAAATATTATTAGAGAACTTTTAGGGGTAACAATGTATCTTACCCCATTTCTAAGAGGTTTATTTAAACCTCTACTGAAGGAAGTAATGAAACTTTATGATGTTGTATATGTTTTGAAAAATATGAACTGTGTGTTGATTCATAAACTAGTAGATCACTAACTAACAAAAAATGTTTTATCAACACTCAAGCAGTCAGTGGACTGCTAGAAAACTACATCATAAAGGATGGTGGCACACCATGAATTGGGGGAAAGCTCCCACAATAGAGAGGAAGAATATGATGAAAGGAGGGTGATGAAAACCCCTCCAGATTTGGCTGAAACCATAAGAAGCCTCATGGAAGAATTACAGATTTGTAAGGTTGACAATGAAAGGATGATAAAAGAGAAGGAGAAGCAAACTGAAATTGACGCAATCCTACCACAAATATTATGAGATATACAAAGGTAGTTGCAACATTGATCGACAACCAGTATTGTGGAGAGACATCATACTAAGAAAACTCAAAGTCCACCTGAGATACAAAATCATGGTCTTGAAAGTGGCCACACAAGGAGAAGCACCTCAAACAAGGCCCAACATGGAGTCAAGAGACACGGATTGGAAGAATCCTCTGGTGAGGAAACTGGCAACTTCAAGGGATCTTCTAGTATAAAAACTAGTTCACATTTTTAGAGGATAAGAAAGAAGAGGAAACATTACAAGAGCCATGACCCTGAAGATTTTAAGAAATCCAAACCACCCACTTTCGATGGAAATATTAATAAGGGGGAATAAGCAGAAGTTTGGCTACTTGGCTTGAAGAAGTACTTCAGAGTCCATGACTACTCTGAAAACTTAAAGGCTCGAATAACCATTTTCAACCTGAATGGAAAGGGCTCCATTTGGTGGGAGGACCTTAGGAATGTGAAAGGAGTCCATGAGAAGGACTTGTCATGGAAACAATTTGAGAAATAATTCAAGAAGAAGTATCTGTTAGAGAAATACTTCGATGGGAAGACCAAGGAGTTCTATGAATTCAAGTTGGGACAACTCACAATAGATGAATATGTCAACAAATTCCTTGAGTTTATAAGGTATGTGCACTACATAAAGGATGAAAAAGTAAATATGAAGTGATTCATTAGTGGATTACCTTAGTCCTTCCAGGACAAAATTGAATTTGATGAGCCAAAGAACTTACAAGACACTATCTGGAAGGGAAGGTATTGCTATGATAAATTCAAGAATAATACATAACCACATGAGGACTGGCAGAAGAAAAGTAATTCAAGATTCAAGAAGAATGGGTTTAAACCCTCAAGATTTAAGAACCATGGGAAAGGTTCTAAGATGAGCCTCCTAATAAAAGCATATATCAGAAAAATTTCCCATCTTAGAGTGGAAATAAACCATATGATAGTTGGATGATGGAATTGGATACCAAGCTCAATGAGGAAGTTATGTAGCCAAAGTGACTGAATTCTAGTGTTGACTTCTCCTCTATACTTGGCCTCTACTAACAATAAATAAATCACTGACTACTTTTTACTCGACCAACAGATGGGACTAGATCCCATACTAAGAGTATACCCAGAGGTGGACTTGTGATCTGTTTTATCACTATACCTATCTAAATTTGTGAATCCCATGAGATCAAATGTGTAACCAGTTGCATAGTGAATCCCATAACTAGTGGTTCCATAAACATATCTAAGGATATGCTTAGTAGCTTTCCAATGTAGCTCATGTGGTTCTTCCATGTACCTGGAAATTTACCCTACTGCATATGAGAGATTTGGTCAGGTTTGAGTGATATACAATAGGCTCCCCACTAGTTTTTAATACAAGGTGTTTTCCACCAATGGTGTATCCCCACCATCCTCAAACCTTACCCTAGAAAATAAGTGTGTGGTTGCAAACTTGCAGTCGCTCATGTGGAATCTAACCAATATATCCTTGGAATAATTAGTCTAGGACAAATTGATTTCTAAAGCATCTTGGTTGATCTCAAGACCAGGGAAAAAGTGAAGTGGGCCCATGTCTTTCATAGAGAACCTGTCATGCAAAATGTCTTTGACCACAACAATTGTTGAGGAAAAACTACATGTGATGAAGAGGTCATCTACATATAGAACTAAGACCAATAGAGATTTAGAATTCCTCAAAATTTAGAAATTGGGATTTGATTTACATTGAACAAAATTTTGAGGAAATAAGAATCCATCTTAGCGTACCATGCTCTAAGAACCTCCTTGATTCCATAGAGTGATTTTTTCAGTCAAAATATTGGAGATGAGTTATGGATATGCCCCTGAGGCTAATCCATGTAGATATGTGAGATCGGAAGAG
>CBVK0100099496.1:13967-24790 GCA_900067695.1 Picea abies | reverse complement strand
CCATGGAGAAGGACGAGCGCGGGGTCTAGCGACGAGAGAAGGGTGAATGGGGGGCCACTACTAGGGCGAGCGGGCTTGGCAGCGTGGTGGGAGTAGGGCTAATGGGGGTCCAATGGATGGCGGTGGAGGAACAGAACCCTACGGGCTCTGCGGTGCAGTGGGTCTATGCGACGAGTATGGGTGAGTGAGGGATCCGTGTGGCGGCGGAAATGAAAACCTGCGTCACTCTATTATGGGCCGAGATTAAGCTCAAGCTATAATGACTACTGGTCATTTTCTTCCAGAGCATCCTTCATTTTGGTTTTAGAGGGCTCGATTCCGGGTGCGCGGGGTGTTTATTGTCAGAGTTTTGCGGTGGTGGAGGCTTTGGGGGTTTGTTGTAGCGGGTGTTTTGTCTTCTCTTCAGTTTTTCTGGACCCTCTTGACCTCTTCCTCGGAAAGAAGAGGATTTGGACCAGAGCTTCGAGGTCCACACTAGGGGCGTGCAATGTTTTGGTTAACACTTTGAGGTCCTTTGGGGGCGTGCGATGTTGGGTAAACACTTTGAGGTCCTTTGGGGGCATGTGGCTTCTGGTTTAGTTTCTTTTTTGGGTTTTGTTGGGGTTTATCCCTGTTTCATATCTCTTTTTGCATCCTGTGTGTTGGTTTTCATCTTTGGTGACTTTTTGGTTACTTTGGGGATGTAGTAGTTTATGTTTATGAGCATGATCTATGGACTAGTTTTGCTATGAACATCTGTATGGTCAAGAAGATGTAAAAAATTATGTTTTCACTAATATAATTGAGCGAATTTTCTATTGGAAAAAAATGTTGAGTTTGATTGTCTGAACGCTTAAATATGATGGCGGGTCAATACTTCCCAACATATAATACAGGTTCACTGTAGATTTTACCATATTTTACCATTCTTAAACATATGTTACAAATTTAGTATCCAGCTTTTACCATACTTACCATACTTAAGCATTTGTTATAGATTTAGTAACCAACTTTTAATATCTATTACATGCATTTTCCAGTGGTCGTTTGACTCGAGAGATAATTAATTCCATTTAAGTACTTTAGTAAACGTGGAAGTATGTTTAACTAAAATTCATGAATTGTTTGATCGAATTCATGTTCGCCCGAAATTGTGGTCTATCCAATATACATTCAATTCATGTTCGCCTGAATGTGTGGTGTATACATATTCACATGAACATATTTATTCATGCGAATATGCTTATGCATGAATTCCCAATCCTATGTGTAATTTGTTATTTTCTTGTTGGGTAAATTGATTAATATGTTCATTTTAAACGTTTCTTATGATTGTTTTATTTCAATGCTTATTGCTTTTTTCCCCATAGTGAGACACATTAACATGCTTTTAGTCGATGCCGACTGCTAAGGGGATATGGATAAATATGGAGGCTAATTAATCTATAAGAGAGGGAAATGTCTAGGAATATCTGAGAGGGGCCCAAGGGAGAAATTATTCATGGGTATTAATCCAAACCCACATTCCTCAATTTTATTATGTTTATGTATTCAACTTCTATTTTATGTTTGAGTGTGGAAGAGCTCAATCATTGAATTCACGTAAGAGGGTGGGTGTGAGAAGTCATATACCATAGTTATTGGGAGCATGGGACTAAGTACAATCAGTTTGGGGAAGAGTGTAAGTCAAGCAAGCAAGCTAAAGGAGATGAAAATTCATATGGCCAAGAGGGTAGTTTTTGGACAGTCGTGTTTTTGCATGAACAAAAAACAAAGAATAGAAAATAAGAGCATGGGAGCTGGAGGAACCATGGAGGGAGAATTATGGGGCATATTTGGAGTAGAAGACTAAATATCTAGGTTGTCAAACCTGGAGAGTGAACTCTTGTGTGAGTTGCACTGTAACAACAAGTGAATGTTGTTGTTTTCCTAGTAGTGAGCTCCCTTGATTTTCCCAGTAGTGAGATTCTTGGTTACCTGTGCTAGAGAGACCCTGATAAACAAATGGGACTCTCGATGGACTGAGAGCAATGGAGGGGTACATTTTTTGGGTTGGGCAGGTCGAGAGGAAGAGAGCTGGTAGAAAATTGGGATAATTGTAGGAGAATGCCAATGGGTTGTGGGATTTTCTAAGTTGTGAGTGAACAGTGAGAGACCACCCTCTTTTGTGGATTTCTAGCCCCAATTAGAGGGTGGCTTGTTGTTGAGATTTGGAACAACAACTCTATGGTTAGGTGGAATGCTCATCCCAAGTAGATGGTTGCACAACTAATTTAAAAGATAAGTGTTTTATCTGTTTTATGTGTTACATTTATGAGTTTAATGGATGTACATTCACTCCATGTTTAATAAGGATTTATATGTTGCTATGTTGAGTTATTTAAATTGCAATCATGTCAATTTTAGCATGTTGTAGATGTATTTAATAAATGGTATCATACAACCGTTAAATATGTGTGTAATTCACCGCTGGTAAGCTACATGAAATTTATTAGTAGAAAATTTTTAATTTATGTGTATTTTGCACATAATGGACCTTAGTTGCGTTGGGGAACGTTACATTATGGTATCTGACCTTCTGGTTCAAACACTGGGCTTTTATGGGATAGGATCACTGTGAATTTGAGTGAAGTTCATTTTTATAGATTTTGGGTCTATGACGTATTTGATGAAATTAATGAATTCTAGAGTGAAATCCCCATATTTCTTAGATAATTCGAGTTGGAATTGTCTCAAAACCCTCTCAAAGCTGATCAAGGACAACATTGTACAGAGTTGTAAAGTTAAAATTTGACTTGGAAGGTTAGAATTTAAGTTTTAATGGTCGTTGAAGAAGTTGGACGAAATTTGATGGATTGACATTCTAGATTCATTTTCGATAGTTTGGAAAGTGGAGTAGATTGACAATCGAGCTTTGTTTTTGGCAGTCGACAAAGTGGAGAATATCGATGGTCGTGATAATTTTAACTGGGAGATCAATGACCTAGATTCATCTTGATTTCAGTTGAAAATTTTATAAATATTAGATTTCGGTGAAATTCGTGGGAAAAAATATTTTGCCAAGAGAACTTGCCAATGGTCAATGGTCAGATCGACAAGTTTGGTGAAGTTTTCGATTCGACTAAAGGAAAACGAAGATCTTCAATGGCCAATGGTCATATTGGTGATATTGGCGAGGTATTTGGTTCATCAAAGAGAATTTATCAATTGTCAATGAAGAAAAGAGGGATATGGCATGTCATGCCACGTCAACATCCACCATGTCATGCCACATTAGTCGGGTTGTCATGTTATCATCCACGTGTCATGCCACATTATTTAGGTTGTCATGTCTACATCCATGTGTCATGCTATGTTAGTTTTTTTTCCACGTCAACCAAGAAAAGATCGAGGGTCAATGGTTGGGTTTGTAGAATTGGAGAATTGTTTTCGTATGCCAACCACAAAGGTCGATAACCGATGGTTGAGTCAGTCATTTTAGCGATGTCTTACAAAATATATTGTCAAAGGAAATCGTCAATGTTCGGATTAGCAAAATTGGTGGGGTGTTTTTCACGTCTAAAGGAAATCCTTGATTGTTGATGGAGCTTAGATCAATGATTTAGATTGCTTTGACTTGGGTGATCAATGATGTAGATTCATCCATGGGCCTAGGAAATGTACAGAAGATCAATGAATAAGATTACTCTTGATTTTGAGATTGATGACGCACATTAAAAGACTGTTATGACAGTAAAACGATCAATTTTCTACGAATTTTTCCAATTTTTGAAGGTCTTCAACTTGCAAAGAAATTTTGAGGGCCTAAACGACATTTTTAGGTAGTCGAAAATCAAAGGCACTATGTATACCCTTTGATGGCGCACGATTATAAGACCCTAGGTTCAAGTTAGTCAACCAACAAACCCTTCAAATACTGGCCCTTTCAACATCACTTGCATGCAAGTGAAGTCTCACCTAAGGTATCTACTAGGGTTGCAGGAACCAAGTTTTTACAAGGATGAGGGGATGTAAGGCTATCACCATATCCATTACTATTTATCCACCATGTGCACAATATCCTTATTTCATATCCTTTGATTAGTTAACAAAATCTATTGTGCATAACTATTATAACATAGAATGCAACATCATTAACCCATTGCATCATTCATTATTACTACGCATCAATCATATAGTAAACATATCTTTACTATTCATGCATAAACATAACATTTATAAATAACCACATCAAATGACACATTCGAATACATGATTTAACATGGTTAACCCAATCCTTGGTCTATGTCCACAATGACTGGCTTCTATATTAGTCTTCATGAAATCACCATCTCAGGCTTGTGCACTGTGCTTACAATAGATATAACTTATCATACTATTTATACCAGCCTAGATGCTTTGCAATGAGAGCCTCTCTCTCTCTAGGAAATCTCTCCAAAACCTAAAGTAAAGATTCCCACTCATATGCAACCTAATATCTTACTCTCAACATCAACAACCTATTCTTTCCCAACCCATTACATATTTATACATAGAGTTAGGGCTCATAACCCTAATAATTTATCCCAAAACCCTAATATGTCATAGCTATTTTCCTTCTTTTTCTCCAACATGTCGCTTTTCCTTCCTTTGCACCTACATAATTAACTATTTTTCTTCCTTCTTTTGCACATACATGATTAACTGTTGTTTTTACTATTTTTTTGCACGCTCTGACTTTTGCTTTAACCCCACGAACTGCTCCCTTTTTCTTCTTTTTGTGCATGTTCTTCGAAACTTAGTTATTCAAAATGCCTGTCCAACAGGCACCAAACACTCACATGTGGCTCATCCCAAGCCAGTTAAGCATGTTGCATCATGCCCTTCCATGCCTCCATGAACTTTTGGAGGGTTTCTCTTGTTGTAGCAACTTCCTTCTTGACCTCGACTTCTTTCTCCAAAATCTCCTCTACTACCTGCACAGTTAGGGTTGTGAGCTTCTCCTAGTTGTCTTGTGCTTCAATCTTCATCATGCCTTACACAATTACCAATGCCCCTATAACCCTAAGTGTTTCATCCTTTAGGGGTACCAATCAATGTGCAAGAGTTTTTTGCTCTTCTCTTAGTTGTTTTATCTTGTTGTATGACTGCTTTTTTGCCAAGATGGCCACTATGCGCTCAAATGGTGGCAGGGTGATTACATTCTTCATGGCATTCCGCACCTTCTCTTATGCATTCCTTAATCTTTCCTCGATGACCTTCATCTCTCGATCCTCCATCAACTTTGTCCAAAGTTGCATGCTTTCTTCGCATAACTTCACGCACTCCTCATCCAGATTCTTAATTCTTGCTACTGAGGTTATGGTTGTTATTTCTCTTTGTTCCTTCTCCTATGGTGGTGTCCCTGGTGTAGTGTGCACTTCCAACTCTCCAATTCTGGTGCAGAAGCCTTGAATGACTTCACTGATTTTTATACATGTTCCTCTAGTGTGGCTTCTACCACCATCGACACCTATGGAATTGCCTTATGTTTTTGGACGACCTATTGTATCCTCTCTATCTGTTGCTCGACCTTGTCCTTCTCCTTCAATATCCTCTCTGCCCTTTTCTCGACCCCATCTTTATCCTGCATAATTTTTGTATAATCCTTCAGCAGTTCTGCCTTATATGTCGTTACCTTAGCCAACTACTTTGGCATTGACTCTATGCAGAACTGTATTTCCTACACAATATCTGTCTATAAGCCTTGTAGTGATCCTATGGGAATATATGAAATGACCAAGTCCAGGTGACTTAGTACTCATGCATGCTACTTCATCTCTGGTGTGGAAAACTCAATTACATCTGGTGATATATTCAAAACTCTATTCCCTATTGCTATCTCTGACGGTGAAGAGGTGGTAGCCCTTCCTTTTGCAGTCATGCTTGTCATTGGTCCTTCATAAGATCTCTGTTTTGGTGCTATCCTTTCGAAAATGGTTATGGTTTATATTAGAGGGGTGGCAAAGCCACAAATTCTATTACAAAATGCCTCGAGATTCTTCGGGCCTACAGATCAAAATACAAAATGTTATGCAACACTGTTTCAGCATAAGATCTAGCACTATTTCAGCATAATTGCCAGCATAAGATCCAGCGCTTTGTTTCAGCATATGTAACAACACTGTGTTTCAGCAACTATTCTAGCACTGTGTTTCAACATATGTAACAACACTGTGTTTCAGCTGTTATAGCACTGTGTTTCAGCATAAGATCCAGCTCTGTTTCAGCACTGTGATTCAGCATCCGTGTTCCAGCAACTGTGTTCCAGCATTTGAGTTCCAGCATCTGTGTTTCAGCATCTGTTTCCAGCTTTATTTCATCACTGTGTTCTAGCTCTATTACAACACTGTGTTTCAGCTTCTGTTTCAGTTTTATTTCAGCACTGTGTTTCAGCATCTGTGTTCCAGCATCTGTGTTCTAGCATCTGTATTCCAGCCTCTGTATTCCAGCAGTTGTGTTCCGACACCTGTGTTCCAGCATCTGTGTTTCAGCAACTGTGTTCCATCTCTATTACAGCGCTGTGTTTTGTGTGCCCTTGAGATGCAATGGATAATGAGATTTCCACATTTTCAATGATGCCATTGACTGACAGCTCTCCAGCTTCCAATAGAACGCCCTTGTTGGCTTCTTTATCAGCGTTTCTATTTAAGTCCCTTAAAACGTGATAGCAGTGATAGGTGTTCAAATTCCTTAATAGGAGGTGGATTTTATCAAGGAGGTTGTTGATCTGGATGCTTTGAGTTGTGGATCACTTGATAATAGCCTGTATGATTATTCTGGAATCACCTATTATTGCCAAGTCCTGTATTCTGAGGTTGATTGCCAATTTCAATCCTTGCCAGAGCGCCAAGGCTTCGGCTCGATTGTTGGACTCTATGCCGAGTCCAATGGCATAATGCGTTGCTTTGTCTTGTCTGGGATCTTCAATGATGCCCCCTCCCCCAGCCTGGACTGGGTTCCCTTTCGAGGCCCCATCAAAGTAGAGGATGGGTGTTTTAATTTTTCTTTTCCATTTGGCAAATTCCGTTTCATTTTCCCTGATCTCCCAGCTTTCATGCATTGGGTGACTTCCTTGTTGGCTTCCTAACCCTGGGATGTTGAACTGGGCTATCCAACTCTCCTGGTCTTTGTCCAAATTGTGAAGCTTTACTATGGGGCAGAGGTGAGCAGCAGATTCCCCCAGCATTGCTTGAATTTTGATGCCAATTCTGTCTACACTTAGTTGGCTATCTCTGAAAATTCTATGATTTATCTCTAACCAGAGATTCCATAGAACAAACTTTGGAAGTAATCCCCATATCCAGCTAGCGTGGTTTCTTTTCTTATCGGCAAATGGGAACATGGACTCCCATTGAAGTAGCAGACTTATTACATCAGGAGGGAGGTTTATGGCTGATTGGGGGCCTATTACCTTCATCCAGACTTCTTTTGCATAGCTGCAATTTAGGAGGGTGTGGTCAGTTGTTTCTTCTGCCTGGAGGCATAGAGGGCACCGAAAGGGGCCTTCCCAGCCCCTTCTTCGGAGATTCTCCCCCGTTGGGATACTCTTGTGTGCCAAGGTCCAGCTGAAATGGTCAATTTTTGGGAGGGATCGATATTTCCAGACTGCTTTCCATCTTGCTGGATTTGGCATTGCAGTGGGAATTGAGTTGAAGAGTTGGTAACCATCTGTTGTGGTGTAAGCCCTGGCATTCCTGCCCCATCCTCGGTCATCCTTTCCTGTTTTTTTTAGAGGGGATTTCCCTTGGAGACACTTCTTGAGAGCAGCCCATTGATTATCTAGCACAACTGGTCTATTTGGGACTGCCCACCCTTGCCATGGGTGAGGTCTTTCATCTCCCCAAACTGATATGTCTGAGAGTGTTAAGATGTTTTGGCTGTCCATCCATCTTTTGAGTCCTTGTAGGTCCTGGTGCTGATCTAACGGAGGATCACCCATTATTGAATCTGTCCAAATTCTTATTTTCCTTCCGTTTCTCGGCACCTAAGTTAGATGGGGGGTGAAGAGAGGGAGCACTTTTTTTGCATAGCGCGAAGATGGGAGAGATTTTCACCTCCTTACCTGGGAGTTCTAAACTTCTGTCCCGAGCTCCTCGAAAGTATTTCCTCCAAAGAGCTCGCTTACTCCAAGTGGCTTTGCCGGTGATCATTTTCTAGAGAAGCTTTGCCCCTAACGCCAGATTTTGAGTCCTTGTATTTTTAAAATTAAGACCTCCTTCCATGAAGGATTTGGTGGTTTTTTCCCAACTAACCAAGTGCATCTTCTTCTTTTCCTGCCTGCCTCCTTCCCACAAGAAACGCCTCTGAAATGCCTCAAGGTTTTGGATAACTGTGGCTGGAGCTAGCAAGAGAGAGCATTGAAAGATGGGGAGGCTAGCCACTACAGCCTTTATCAGGACTGTCTTCCCTGCTAAATTCAGCCAGCTGGCCCCCCAAGAGGTGAATTTCTTCTTGAGTTTTTCTGCGATATGGCTCCAGTGGGAAACTCTTGGGGCAGATTTAAAGATTGGGACTCCCAAGTACTTGAAGGCCTCCCAATTTGTGTGCCCCTCCATCCCTAGAACTCTTGTAACTCTCAGCATTTCACTTGGGGTGATTTCCAGCCGTAAATGCTACTTTTGGACTGATTTATCTCGCTGCCCGAGACTGCTGCATAGGCGTCCAACTCTTCCTTGAACTTTTTTGCTATGATTGGGCTTGCTCCCCCCAGCAGAAGCGTATCATCCGCAAATTGTGCATGGTTGATATCTTTCACCCCTTGTGCTATTTTTAGACCATGAAGATCTTTGTTAATTTGGGAGTGTTCCAGTTGGTAGCTTAGAACTGAAGCTTGGAGGGCATAGAGCAAAGGCGACAGTGGACAGCCTTGCCTTAGTCCCCTGGAGGCTTTGAAGAAGGCAGTTACCTTCCCATTCACCAGGGGGGCTATCCAAGGGGAACCTATGCAGGCTTTTATCCAATTTATAAAATGTAAATCGAACCCAAACTTCCTCATAACTTCAAATAGAAAATTGTGTCTGACTCTATCAAAAGCATTTGCGAGATCTAGTTTAATGACCATACCTTTTTCTTTCCTTAGAATGCTGGAGTGGATCACTTCTTGAACCAGGATGATGTTATCGACGATATGCCTCCCTTGGACAAAACCTCCTTGATTTTCAGGAACGATGAGAGGGAGAACTTCCTTTAGACGGTTGGCTATTACTTTGGCAAGGATTTTATAGCTTGTGTTACATAAAGAAATTGGTCTGAACCTGTTGAAAGAGATCACTCCTTTTTCTTTCGGGATGAGTGCCAGAAAGGAAGAGTTAGTGCTTCCTCCCAGCTTGCTGGCCTGCTATGATTTTTGGATCATTTTGGTTAGGTCCTTTTTGATGATTTCCCAGCACTTTTGATAGAATCTGGCAGTGAACCCGTCCGGACTCGAAGCTTTGTCTGGGTTCATCTGGTCAAGGGCCTCCTTTATTTCTTGCTACGATACCTCTCTGATCAACTTGCTGTTAATGTCTTCATTTATTAGCTTTGGAATGAGCGTGAGTGGGTAGCCTTGCTGGTCTAAATCCATATCCTTTGGGTCTGTGTATAGCTTCTCAAATGTTTCATAAGCTGCTTGTTTAATGCCTTCTGGATCTTCAATTGTTTTCCCCTGAACTTGAACTTTCGTCACTGCCTTGTATTGTTTCCTTGCTTCCGCCTGTTTGTGAAAGTAGGTTGTGTTGCGGTCTCCTTCTTTCAGCCATAAGCTTCTCGACTTCTGCCGCCAATAGATTTCCTCCATTCTGCAGGCTTGATGCCATTGCCTTTGAAGGCTGTCCTCCTTTTACAAGACATCCGGGGTGATCTCTTGCTGTTCCATTGTTTTCTGATGGGCTTCAAGATGGCTTTGGGCTGCTAGTCGCATTGCTATTGGGCTCGTTTGGCTCTTGGCCCATGACTTCAGAGCATATTTCAGCCTTTTAAATTTTTCCTCCCACACGTAGGAAGCTGAACCTTGGACTGTGGTGGCCCATACTTTTTCTACTAGTGCTGTGAATCCTTGATCATTTATCCAGTTTGGGCTGAATCGAAAGGGGATGGGCCCCTTGACTTGATCTTTTTTGACTTCTAACCGAATCGGTTTGTGTTCAGATACACTATGGGCCAAAATTTCAGCCTTTGTTTCAAGTCCTAGTAGCAAAAGGGAGCTTTGTACAAGGAATCTGTCCAATCTGGCAGCGATGTGCCCAGGACCAATTCTCTTATTGGTCCACATGTAACGACCGTTGACTGGTTTGACATCAAGAAGGTCCCATGTGGAGGCTAAGTCCTCTACCCATTCTTTAGCCGGATCTCTCACTATTGAACCACCCCTCTTCTCGTCCTGGGCTAGGGTAACATTTAAATCTCCACCCATGATGATATTGGTGAGATTGTTTTGCTGGAGGTATGCCTGCAAGGATTCCCAACAATGTTTTTTTTCCCCTAATAATTGTGGTGCATAAATATTGAATATGCTTACCTGACAGCCCATGTCTTTGTGGAGGAATCTGGTGTGAATCCAATGCATGCAGTTGTCAGAACTGAGCAGGTCTATTTTGGAGGCGTCCCACATTGTACAAAGCCCTCCTGAGGCACCCCTTGCATTTCCGGCGACTCCGAGACTTCCTTTCCAAACTTTCATCAGGGTTTTGAGCACATCTTGCTGGCTCATTTTAGTCTCCTGGAGTAGTAGGATTCTTGTTTTCGAGGCTTTGAGAATATCTTTTAACGCTTCTTCCTTCTTTTTGCTTCCCATTCCCCTACAGTTCCAGGAGGTTATTATCATTATAAACCTTGGGGGGGGG
>CBVK0100099496.1:0-13960 GCA_900067695.1 Picea abies | reverse complement strand
GGGGGGGGGGCTGGCCTCCTTGGGAGGCTTTGGCCTGCTTCCGCGTCTTATGAAACACATTTGGGATAGTGGGCTGTGACCCGTTGAGGACGGCTTTATGGGCTTCCTGGTTCCTTTCTGCAATTTTTGACTTCCGGCCTCTTCCCTTTTTCTTTGGGGTGGCCCAATCCTCATTTGCTTCTTCTGAGTCACTATTTAACGAGATCTCCCCCTCCTCTATATTCTGACTACCAACCTGCTTCTGGGGGGAGTTGTTTTGCGTTCCTGCTTCTTCTGTTGGCGTGTTCCCTTTGTTTACCAGACGCTGATCTTTCTGTTCGCTTTCTTGAACTTCTTTTGTTGGATCTTTCTCTTTGTCCTCCATTCCTTTGGTTAAGATTCTGAAGCTGTTCTCCTTTTCTGTAGCTTCAACGGATTTGGTTTTCTGTGGATCTGGTTGGTCATTCCTTTGGCCTCTTGCTCTTGATCTTCCTTTACGGGCTTGCTGCCATCCTTCATCCCCTTCTTTTTCAGTGGAGGGGGGGTTTTTTGGACAATTTCTTTGGAAATGGCCATATTCATGGCAACCTCTGCACTTGAACGGGAGTTGTTCGTAGTCCAGCTTTTGGAAGTGCTGCCAGTTGCCGACCTTCAGCTTTATGGCCTCTGGTAGGCCTACCTCCAGATCAACCTCTACAGAAATCCTCGCACAAGAATACTGGTCTCTTGGTTCTGCTCGGTCGATGTAGTGGCAAAGACCATTGCCTATTGCCTGAAGCGAAGAGGAGTTCCAGCAGTGGATTGGCAGGTTGGGAAGCCTTACCCAGACTGGGACATCCTTGGGGACTTCTGAAGCAGGGTCAAAGTTCGGGGTCCATCTGTTTAGGTAAAGTCCTTGAGTGCCCATGAAGTATGGGCTGTTTCTGAAGATCAGATCTCTATCCTCCTGGGAGATAAATTCGAATATAAAGTATCCTCTCCCAACCGCGTAGCATGTCACACTGTTTGCTATCAGAGGTCTCCAGTTTCGCTGAATCCAGTTGTCGGTGGATCTGGTTGAGGGCCAGAGTCCCATAAACTCACCAATGAGTCCTCGTTCAGAGAGAGACAAGGCGACTTTGATAGGGAGATCCGGAGGGAGGTCGATCTCTGGAATATCGTTCAGCTTCTTGACAAAGCTTGGAGCTTCTACGACGGTCATTTTTTTGGTGCAAGATTCTACCAGGCGTCTGAAGGAGGAGGCAGGGGAAGGAGGGGGCAGTGGCTCCCCTCCCTGGGATGCCATGGCGGCACTCTCAAACCCTTCACGTTACAGAGCTAGGTCAGGGCGTGCGTGCACGTTTTCAGGGAGAGTGCAATTTCATTTGAAATCAAAGCAAATTTCACTGTTTTGGTGCTATCCTTACTGCCTCCAATAGTTGTTGTAATGTTATTAACTGTTCTTGCACCTTCTGGTGTAGTTATTCTTGTCTCCATGACGCTTGTTGAAGTGCCTCCTCTATCCCTCACTTGGTAGCCAATCCCGTCGATATCATCATCCATCAAAGTGTAGATAGCTAGTTCTTTATGGGATTTCATTTTCTTCCCCGTAGATGTTGTTTTCCACTAACCCTTTTCTTTCCTCTTGTCCCCTGCTTTTGGTATTGTCTTCTGTGCATCCCCTGTGCGCTTTCCTTGTCCATTTCCTTGGTCTTATTCTTCATTTTCAGGGTGATTCATTCTTGTTTTGTTCGAAGGAACCTTCCAATCTGGGTCCCAATCCTGCATAATCAGTTGTATGTCCTCCTCTATGATTCTATAATTTGTCTGGACCCATTCATCTCTTGGGTTTTTCTTTGCTTGTATGTAGATGTGATGACGGCCTACTCAGAATCACATAATTGATGTGAACGCCTCTACAAGCTATGTAGAAATTCATGGTGTAGCCTAGATACACCTCCTAATCATTTTGTTGTATAGAAAGAACTCAATGTTGGTGTCTATCTATCTTCTCTTGTTCATCGTGTATTGGAAGTTCTGATACTTGGAAACCAAGCATGACTTCCCTCTTAGACCCAGAAACTCTACATCCTCTAGTTCTTTCCACGTTGTTAACACAATCATAATTAACAAGCAAGAATAGTGGAATTCCATGCCTTTGTCCTATGCTTCCACGCAATCACTGAGGAACTGGTTCAGTAAAAATGGTGCTGATCTCATCGATACCCCTTCTACACACTTCTTAACCACAACTATTGTGCTTGTGGGCACTTGGTCTTTCCTGCACTTTCTCAGCAACTTGCATGCCAATGCTTGCATCACAATTCATACCGTTGGGTTGCATATACTTGGCACATACAACCTGTGCACACCTCTAACTGTGCAGAACTTCTCCTTCATGGAATCTGATAGAGTCTTATCATTCTTTTTGTTTGTAAACAACAAGGTGGGATATTCCCCAACAGTAAGCCTATGATTCATGCAATGAGATATGTGTCTTTAGAAATTGGCATGTCCAACCATAAGTAACCGCCATGCACACATGTTAACAACATCTTGACACATGCATTCACCTCGTAGCTCCTGCCAAAGTGTGGAATGTTAAACATATTTAGTATGCTAGATCATTCCAACCCTTTAGCCCATACGTTTGGCATGAGTATAGTGTGGTTCATCACTGGATCTATTTTCAATTCCAAGTATTGTCTCGACATAAGTTCAGGGAATTTGGTTGTATCTATGATGTTGTGGTACACGTATTTTAGCTACGGCACCTTGCCTAGCATATCCTTCTCAATGATGACCCCATCTAGAACGTTGAGCATCACCAATGGATACTTGACATCCTTCTTCAACGTCACTAGTTTGGCATCATACTTCCTCAACAAAATGTAGTCCCTAAGAAATCTTGGTTTCGACAATGATTCTTCTAGAGTCCCCTCAACCTCTGGTGATGTTGTTTCTGCTCTCGTTCAAGCTTTTTTTGTTGCAGACACCATTGGATTGGTGGTGCCATCTTTGTAATACAGTTACTAGCAACAACTGCTTTATCTCTATGGTGTTTCTCAGGCTCTGCAATACGGCTCTGTGGTTTTTCTTAGGCTTTTCAATATGACTCTCGACTCTCTCTTACTTGCATGCAACTCCAAATCACAGTGACCAATTTTTTTCGACCCTCCACGAATTTTTTCCCCCATGACAGCTGTCAATTTACCTCCGCACCTGAATTAACTGTCTAATTCCTTAGTAATGTACACTCAATACTGTTTTAAAGTTGCATTAATGCCAAATCCTTTGCTAGATTTTTGCCTTGATCTGCTAGGTTGTCATGGTCTCCGCCTAATTTTTCCATTTATGACGATGCGTCTTCGTGTTGTGTTGTCAATACTACTTTTTAGCCATCATTTTCACTCTTTAATGCTTTTAACAATCTTTATATGTCCTCTCTAGCACAATTTTTTTGGCTTACTCGTAAGTTCACTGCACAATCTTTGCTTTTTGCACGTAATTCACTCTCTCTGTGCGGTTTCTTCTATCTATGCAACACTCACTTCTTCTGTGTGGTTACTCTTGTTGTAACTCACTTACTCATTTTTCCATTTTATCTTTGTTTTTCTTTTTCTTTTTCCCCTTTTTTTCTTTCTTTTTCCCTTTTCTATTTTTCTCTTTCTTTTTCTTTTTCCCTCTTATGTTTTTCTCTTTCTTTTTCTTTTTTCCGTTCCTAATATAAACACTATTATCATACATATATTCTTGCGCAGTTCAGACTAGTGCACGGATGGTCGACCATCCCTATAGATTTTCAACTGACTTCCATTCACTAGTCCCCTCAGGACTTCACCATTTAAAATTTCTAGCTGCACAACACCTGCTTCTATCACATACTTGATTACATATGGAACTAACCAATTCATTCTAAAATTCCCTGGGTTCTACACGAAATTGTTGTCGTATAAAAATACTAAGTCTCTCACTTGAAACTTTTTCTGTTTAATAGGCCTATCATGCCATGCTTTTCCTCTTGCCTTCTGGACTCGTTGATGAAATCCTATGACAAATCAGTCTTCCTTGAGCTATAATAAATGTGAAAACATTTCCTTTACTGTGCCAGAATCAGAAAGATTAGCGATCGCTGCATGCACAAGCTCGACATGATAAATTCCATCGAAATTACTTCTTCTTGTCCATATACCGACCTAAAAGGTGTTTGTCCTGTCAAATTTTTGCTTGTGGTCCTATATGCCCATAACACTGCAGGGATCCTTAAGTCCCAATTATCCCTTTCTATGTTACAGATCTTTGTCACAACGTTCTTGAGAATTTTGTTAAAGGATTCTACTATACAATTTTCCTGAGGGTGATACAACGTGCTCCTTGTGTGGTGAATTTGAAACTCCTTAGTCAATGCTGCAATCATCTTATTGAGGAAGTGTGTCCCTTGATCACTCAATAAAATGTGCAGGCACCCAAATATTGTAACTACATTCTCAAAGGGAGGTCTCTCTAGTCTGGGATGCACTATTCCTTTCCCAATCCAATTGAATAACCCAACTTGAAACAACTGGTTCAACTCCTGGGGGTCAGCATCAAAATGAATTGAGAATCTAGGCATTCTAGGCCCTTTGTTCCGTTACCTATTCCTCTATTGTTTCAGCCATGACTACCCCTACTAAAGAAACTTCTCCTATATGCAATACTTCATTATTAACTAGCCCTTAACAGACCATACATGACATTATGTTTATATGAAACAAATTTTGGATGAGAAATTGACATAAGACCTATGCAAATCAATCCATAATAAATTATTTAATAATTTCCAAGTGAACAGGGGGTGGAATAGGGTTCATGGGACATCTGGAGGGATTGTAATGAATGAAAAAGTGGTAGCATGACCGGGGATAAAAACACAAGTATTGCTCAACAACTCATTAAATAACTAACTGTGCAATCAATACCAAAAGTATCAGTTGCTACCTATTTATGTGTCATGTCTTTTGCCACTTCCATACAGAGTTTTTAATTTATTTTATAGAACAAGGCATGTAAAAATGGAATTGGGATCATGAGGGGGGTATAATGAGTGAAAAAGTGATAGTATGAGAGGGAAAGATATGGATACTATTTATAAAAAATAAATCAAATCAAACAACAACCATAACTCTGTTCAGACCTCATAATCCAATAAGCATCCACTTTAAGAACCAAAACCATTTAACTGTCCCTTATTTATAGACATAATGCTTGCTGACTTCAAATAAAAAACAATTCCTATGCCCAGAATACTTCAATTATAGCAGCCCTCGTATCTATACGATATCTATACCACAGTCATAATAACATCATTTCCAATTATAATAACATTATAACCCTTTGAGTCACAGTCTTTTATATTCCAATGCTAAACATTTTTCCCTTTTAAAGACAAATAAAAACATGCACAATGATTCCATCCATCCACATCCAATATTTAAAACTCAAATAAGAATAGGCCCAATATTAACCACTAACTGTCGACTTTCCAACACTGTTTGACACCATCCACTGGTCATTAAAACTCATAATTGGGCCTCGATTCAATCATACAGAGGCATTTAACAATATAATCAACACCAATCTTTATTTGACAATAACATTTAACCAACAACATGTAAATATGAGCTTAAGATTCGTGTACATTAAACATGTACATACTTCCTTTAAAAGAAATGCCCAACAAAATACAGAACCAAGTCGTGTCCGAGGAGAAATAGAACTAAGCACACACAAGTGTCTTTCAAACCTTGATGAGACCAAGATTGTCTTAAGGTTTAACACAACAAGGAAATTAAGAATAATTAGCTCGACCACATGAGATAGTCTTTGCGACACAAACAGTTCATGCCCTTTTAAAAAATTTATTGCAGAGAGGTAACAAGAGATGTCTCAATCAAAGAATAGTCTTTGAAGAAACATAGATCATTCGTTCCTTTTCCTTTTTAAAAAGTTATCATAGATAAGTAACAACAGATAATCAAGGAATAGTCTTTGAAGAAACAAAGAGCCCGCGCTCTTTCCAAACTCACCACAGACACATAACCTTTAAAAATATTGACCGTGAGGGTAACCAAAGCATAACAGTCAACTACCTCCAACGGAGACGAGAGAAGCGAACTCTTTAAAATATTGTGAAGAGAATGCCCAAACACAACCTGTGACCAACCAAAACATAATGAACTTCCATTTAAAATTTTGGGTGATGCCCAAGACCCGACTATGCTACGCTTTCCAGCGATAGTGATAGTGAAGGCCGTGCCATGACAAAAGATAGCTCGAGCTCGGCCAAACAAAACAAGAATAATGCAACTTTTAACATTTGCATTGCAACATGGAGGAACAAATCATAACAATGACCGAAACGAAAAGGAGTGACAACAACTTAACAACAAGATTGGTTATAACACCCACACATCAAGAACTCAGAACTTGCTACAACATATTTATAATTTTCCACAGAGAACCATATCAAAACCTCAAGCTGACCGAACATGTTTTAACCAATAAACCAATGCACATGCTACACACAACAAGAAAATCCATTCATTTTCTTTAAAATGCCAACAATCCATAGTATTCACAGAAGAAACCATAAGCACAACACTAATACACAGTCGAAAACTTAAGAAAAACACAAACCTCATGCAATTCTGAGCCAAAAATCGATTCATAACACAGAGAAACCATCATGGATGGAAAATAAAGGAACCATACCTAGAAAACTTGCTTGAGGGAAAGATTTGGACTGTATTTCCTTTCACAACCAGAAATCGCGGAGCATCCACAACCACTAGAGCTGAAAAACCAAATGCAAGTATGGCTAGGGTGACAGGCTCGCGGGTTGTTTGAGTGACGTGCAATAAATGCACATTGATTCCTTCCCCAACCCTATTCAATTCAACGTACAAGCCAACCTATCCACGATACCATCAACCATTAATTCAAACAAATATCCATTGCTATATTCATTACATAGTGTGCCACCCCAAGTTATTTCAAAACTATTTACAACAACCATATACTATAACATTACCATATATGCCTCACACATAATCCTTTAATCAAAGTGCACAAGTCTAGCAGCTAGGTCTATCACCCTTCTCTTGTGTCAATCACATACAACTTTAAGGCTTTGTCCATAGTTGTTTTTTCTTTTTTTTTTTAAGCTCCCATATCATCCTTTTGCATGAAATCATACATAAAATAATCAACAATGTTTAATGCATAAACATAACACCTGTAGAAAATAATCCTTTTATCCATCGTACTGCCATGAGTTGCAAGTGACCATCAAAACCATCTAGCCATAACAAAATCAACCAACCATATTATATCGCCATCAACTGACTATGTTGGCATCATTATAACAACAAACCAAAATATGAATGCAACACATCCATCATAGCACCACTAGTTTACAAGGGGGTCCCACCTACTATTTTATTATTATTATTATAAATAAATAATAGAGCTTGACAATCATTTGCGAGCAATATTCATCATTGTGATTTTAAGTGTCGAAAAATAGGTGACTCCACAGGGAAATCTGTTTCCAACAGATTAAGAATTCAAATTGTCTAGTTACGTAGACCAGGTGAACATTAGATCAAGGAAATATACATCAGAACAATTATGCAACAGGGCGAAGTGAGTGGTTTAAGGGAAAAATGGTTTGGGATTTTGGGAATAACTCATGGAAAGTGTTACATATGAGGGGGATTATCCCTATATGCATAATCATTTGATTAATCACACTGAAAGAATTTTTAGCTTCAAGGAGAAAATTTTTCTAGTGTTTTCTTTTGAATCTTGAAGCGGAGGGAAGAAAAGGAAAGTAGAAATTGGGATGAAAAACCAACTATCTTATCTAACATCAATTGAAGCAGATACCAATTTCAATGATGTCATTAAGGGGGAACATCATGACAGCTGTGTAACTTGATTGTTATTGATTAACAATACTTGCAAAATAACGTCGTTGTGGCAAAACTGATCCAACATTTCTATTTCTGACAAGAAAAGAAGTCAATAAAAGAAATAAACAATAGAAATGAAATGGCATAAGAAAATAACAACAAAGTAACATCAAAGCAATAAAACAAAACTATAATACAAAAAAAATTCCATACATCATTTAAACTTTCAAGTTGGTTCCATATAGTGTTTTAAGTGGGAACTGTTGGTGCTATAGGAAAACAATCACTCCAAGTCCTTTAGGATATAGGAATTTGCGCCTAGGAAAAAAATGATCTTAAAAGGACCCAAACATAACTTTTGGAACTTTGAATGCCTTTCTCAATCGTCATGAGCTGAATCCCACAACAAGACCTTCTCGTTAACCTTAAATTTGACAGCCTTTGCAATTTTATTGAAATATATTTTAACAGTTTGATGTCTTCTCTTTATGTTATCCAAAGAAAACGTCCTTTGTTCCTCTAAATCCAAGTGTGCATTCATTCTTTGAGATATATTGGAAGAATTTAATTCTTCAACTTGTAGCATCAACATTAGAGAAGACAATTCCAGCTCAGAAGGTAGAATGGCTTATTGACCATAAACAAGTTGGAAGGGAGTGCAACCAATGCTCACCTTGGTGGTAGTGTGATCTTCCCAAAGGGTGCAAGTGAGGAGAGTGTGCTATTGACGAGGCTTATATTCAACGAGCCTCTTGATGATTCTAACCAGATTTTTGTTAGTGGAATCAGCTTGCCCATTTCCTTGGGGATAATAAGTTGACGAGGTAAAATGTTTAATCCCTAGTTTAGCTAGAAACTAATTCATATTATAAAAGTGGGACCGTTGTCTGTAATAACTTCCAAAGGAAGACCAAATCTAGAAAAAATATTAGTCTCAAGGAAATAAATCACCTGCTCATCTTGCGAATGCTTAAGTGGGACAACCTCAGTCCATTTTGTAAAATAATCTGTGGCTGTCAATATGAAAACCTGCCTTGCTGAAGATGGAGGATTAATAGGACCAATAAAGTCCAGACCCCATTTTGAAAAAGGAAAGTTAGGGAGGACATGTTGTAAAGGCATGGTAGAAAGACATTCTTTCCTAACAAACTTCTAGCACTTGTCACAAAATATTGAAAAATTATAAGAATCACGAAAGATTGAAGGCCAATAGTACCCTTTCCTGATAATTTTAAAAGTAGTAGTTTTAGAAGAAAAGTGGCCTCCTACGTGAATACCAAAATATGAAGATCCATGATTCTCTTGTAACATTTTCAGTGCTTCCTCATTATTCACACAACGAATTAACATACCATCAAAAGATCTCCTAAACAAGAAGTATCTTAAAATGACGTATTCGGAAGATTCAAGACATGGCCTTATCCTTTGATGAGTATCTAAGTTATATGGAAACCTCTGTTTTTGCAAGTAATACACCATATATTTATACCAGGATGTTCAACTATAGGAAGGATTTGACTGTCAATATAAAATAGTGCCAACAGAGAGCTATCTTGTTCATCAATTTCTTGACTTGCTTCTGCATGTTGAGCTAAGTGAAGGGCTACGTCACATCCCTTAATGGTTTTAGAATTCATGATAGTTAAATCATGCTCTTGGATCTTGGAAAGCCAATGGGCAAGCTTCCCTAAAAGACAAACCTGTGAGAGAAAAAACTTGACAGCAGGTAAAGGGACTTTTACCAGCGCGTGCTTTCCTAAGATAAAGTGATGAAATTTTTCAACAGCTTTAACAAGAGCGAAAGCATGTTTTTCAATATAAGAATATTTGAATTCATCATATGACAAGATTTGACTCATGTAAGCTAATGTTTTTTCGTTAACTTGAGCATCACATTGCATGATGATAGCAGAAATTGCTTCCTCTGTGGCATTAGTATATATAATAAACTCTTTCTCAAAATCTGGCTTCGCCAAAACCGATGCATAACTAATTTCCTTCTTGATCCTTATGAAATCATTTTCGACGTCATGAATCCAAGAAAATGAGCGATCTTGCTGAAGAAGATTGTGAATTGGTTTGACAATTACAACAAAATCAGGAACAAACCTATAGACAAAGTTGATAATACCCATAAAGGCTTGAACCTCCTTTTTGGAAGTAGGAGAAGGAATATTTAGGATAACAACAATCCTTTCGGGATCTATGCTTATTCATGAATCAGAGACAATGTGCCCAAAGATATTTCCCTTGGTAATGCCGAAGATAGACTTAGAAGGATTTAAAGAAATGTTGAATTTCCTGCATCGCATGAGAACCTTTCTAAGATGACCAAAATGATCTGATCAGTTTTTTGAATATACAGTTAAGTCATCAAAATAAATTTGAATAATTTTTCAGATCATATCGTCAAAATCTATTTGCATAGCTCTTTGGAAAGTGGCACCTACATTAGATAAGACAAAAGACATACATTCATAAGAGAATGTGCCCCAATGTGTAATAAAAGTGGTTTTATATTTATCTGTCCTTTTTACCTTGATCTGATTATAACCAGAAAAATTGTCAATTAAGGACATCATCTGTGACCCTACAACTTGTTGAAAAATCATTTCCATATTAGGGAGAGGAAAATGGTCTTTTATGCTAGCTCTATTCAATGCACAAAAATCAATGCATAGTCTAATCTGACCAGTTGTTTTCCAAATGGGAACCAAATTGGAAACCCACTCAGAATACTTAACAGGGAAAATTATCCCAGCCTTCAAGAGTTTTTCTGATTCCTTCCGAATGGTTGCTTCAAGTGTGGGGTTAATGGGTCTTTGTTTTTTCCTAACTATTTTTATGCCTTCCTTGATAGGAATGGCATGTTGTATAAGAGAAAAATCAAAACCATGAAGATTCTCATAAGACCAAGAAAAAACATCTTGAAATTCACGGAGTAACTCAGTGAACTTCAATTTTTCCTCATCAAATCATTGGGCACCTATCTTAACATTCTTTGGGGAATCAGGTGTCCCAATGTTCAAGGAAATGGTTTCACCCACTTTCCTTTTCGACTCTTCTTCTTTATGTTTTTCTTTGTTGCCTACATCACTCGATGAAAATGAACTTTCTAGAGTTGTCAATCCCTTCGAAATTTTCTTTTCTTCCATGGATATAATCTCCTTGGGCTTATAAGGTTCATTTTGTATGAAAGCACAGATGCTATCATCACTAGGGAAGGCATGCCATGACTCTACATTGTCAGGGATATGAGGACGATACAAAGATTGAAAGGTGCAATCAGGTTTTTGTGGCAGAAGTTGTAGAGTAGGAGAGGCTGCAAAAACCACTAACCTATCAACCATTGAATTCAGTTCCCTTTTAACATGAGTGATGCTGAATGATAGCAAGTTCGAAATAAGAACCCAGACAGTTCGGGTGTAGCGTTTCATTAACTTGTTGCTAGGATAATATATCTTACGTACAAGGTTTACAACAAGTTCAGAGTCCCCAAAAATTGTAAGGTGACCACAACCTAAATTATAGGCATTTTCAATGCCTAGCAGTAATGCTTCAAATTCAGTGACCTTGTTAGTGCAAGAAAACTCTAACCTATAGAAAAAGTTGTGAATTTTACCTATAGGAGAGTACAATATAATTTCAGCTCCATTTCCTTCATTGGAGCATGAACCATCAAAGTGCATATGCCACATCCCATCCCCTAGTTCAATTTTTTCTAAGGTAGTGTTGTCCTCATCGACAAAGATGGAGTACACTCCTAGGTCCTCTTCAATATAATTTACATTAGGATGTGGGATGATTTCTATATAAGGTGAAATTATTCCCTCCCTTAGGACTATGATGTTCTTCCCATTTCGTGGAACATATAAGTGTGTCCCGTCGAGCGACATGTATCCACCAGTCAAGGCTTGCTAGTCTCTTCCTAGGATGATTGAATAATTACTCACTGGCATGTCAATTACCTAAATATTAAGGGTTTTCCTTATTTCAGGATCCACACACAAAACAAAGGTCACGTCCTTGATCTCACCTATGTGTAAGTTTTAAACCTGTGAAGTAAAGCAATGTATATAGATTCTTAAGCAAAACATAAATTAATCAATGACTCATTCACATAGTACACAAAGATTTATATCGGAAACCCTCAAACGGGAAAACCTTTCTTATATTCATTATATCAAATTTCACCATTCACTATACAATATATACAATGTTTTTAGGTACTCCATAGATACCAAAATCCTAATCCCTAAAACCGAGATTATTTTTAGTAAACCGCTAAAAATAGTAAAAACCACCAAAAAACAAAATTTTGGGGTGCTACCCTAAACCCCATCGACCCTGGGCTACCACCCATTGCCGAACATTGCATGTAACTGGGGCGGGGCATACCTACCCCCCCTGGGACCCCCCTAGGAAAGCACCCGATGCACACGACACCAATAGAGCACTAGTACGAGGGATCGTCAGACGCCGTTGTCATATCTGACGCACCCACACACACACATCCAAAGAATATAACACATACCCAACATTTTCCCACTTGTTGTTTTCTTTGCATCCAGGGGTCCAGGGGATTATATAGTCAACAATCCAGGGCAACAATGCCCATTGCTACTCTACACCAGGAGAACTTTTCTGTCAATGAATCTATAACATTCTTCAAAGTGCCAACCTTTTCCAACAACACCTTCTTTTCCTCAACCATGTCTCTCACAAAGTGATACTAAACATCAATATGCTTTGTCTTCGAATGATAAGCTAGGTTCTTTTCCAGGAATATTGCACTCTGACTGTCACAATCTAATCTCAATCCTTGTTGTGCCAACCCAATACCTGAACAAAATCTTTGTAACCATACTGCTTCCTTGCTTGCATGAGTGGCTGCCATGTATTCAACTTCTGTAGTTGAGAGTGCCACTACAACCTGTCTTTTGCTCATCCAATTGATTGCTCCTCCAAATAGGTTAAACACATACCCACTTGTAGATCTTTTGCGATCCAGATCTCTAGCCTAGTCTGCATCAACAAAGCCATGTATGTCCAACACTCTGTCCAATCCTGGTCTTCCTTGGTAGCACAATCCATAACTTGTAGTGCCACGAAGATACCTGAAGACCCTATTTACTGTTGTCCAATGCTCCTTCCCTGGTTTTGACATATACTGGCTCAAAACTCCCACTGCATGTGCAATGTATGGTCTAGTACAAACCATTGCATACATCAAACTGCCAACTACACTGGCATACAAAACATGGGGCATGTTCTCTTCTTCTTCCTGTGTCTTGGGACACTGATTTGTAGATAACTTTACACCTATAGGAATAGGAACCTTGACCGGTTTACTTCCATGCATATTAAACCTCTGCAATATCGTCTCAACATATTTTCTCTGATTCAACTAGAGTTTCCTGTTTGCTTGATCTCTTTTAATCTCCATTCCCATAATGAAGTTAGCAGCACCGAGATCCTTCATGTCAAATTTGGAGGATAGTTGCGATTTCACCTCCTTGATAACATCCATGTTATTTCCTACCAACAAAATGTCATCAACATACAACACTACATAAACGAAGTGATTACCAACCTGCTTGGAATATACAATGATCAACCCTGCTTCTTACAAATTCCAATTCAAGGATGCATATGTCAAACTTTTGGTACCACATCCTAGGTGATTGCTTCAGACCATATAGTGACTTCTTTAGCTTACATACCAACTCTTTCTTTCCCTTCACTACAAAGCCTTCTGACTACTTCATGTAGATTTCTTCTTTCAGATCCCCATGTAGGAATGTTGTATTTACATCCATCTATTCCACTTCAAGTTCAAAAGCAATAGAAATAGATAAAAAAATCTAATAGAAGTTAACTTAGAAATAGGAGAAAAAATCTCACCAAAGTCAATTCCCTCTACTTGGGAATAACCTTTTGCTACTAGTCGAGCTTTGTATTTCTCCACTTTTCCTTCTGCATTAAACTTCTTCTTAAACAACCATTTGCTACCAACATATTTTCTTCCAACTGGAAACTCAACTATATCC